>JAEOAD010000042.1:0-137500 GCA_036365145.1 Orientallactaga sibirica
GTGGAAGGTCTGGGCTAAAGGGACTCTAAGGACACCTGTTTTTTTTTTTTTTTGGGGTTTGGTTTTCAAGGTAGGGTCTCACTCTGGCCCAGGCTGACCTGGAATTCACTGTGTACTCTCAGGGTGGCTCGAACTCATAGCGATCCTCCTACCTCTGCCTCCCGAGTGCTGGGATTAAAGGTGTGCACCCCCACACCTGGCATAAATTCTATTTTAAATCACCCCAAGAGCTCCTTATGTAGCAGCCAGTATCAGTGAAGCTAAAATTGACTAGGTCAAACTTTAAAAAAAAAAAAAAAACTTAAGCAAGTGTATGGTAAACTTTAAGTTAATATTTATGTATATGACTGCCAAATTTTTGTAATTAAATGCCTTAAGCCAGGTGTGGTGGTGCACTCCTTTAATCCCAGCACTTGGGAGGCAGAGGTAGGAGGACTACTTACTGCAAGTTTGAGGTTAGCCTAGGACTACATAGTGAATTTCAGGTCAACCTCAGCTAGAGCAAGACCCTTCCTCGAAAAACAAAAACAGAAAACAGGGCTGAAGAGATGGCTTAGCAGTTAAGGCACTTACCTGAGAAGCCTAAGGATCCAGATTTGATTTCCCCAGTACCCATGTAAGCCAGATGCACAAGGTGGTGCCTATGTGTGGAGTCTGTTTGCAGTGGCTGGAGGCCCTCGCTCACACATTCTCTCCCAAATAAATAAAATAAATCTTAGAAATTTAAAATTTAAAAAAAAAAAAAAACAGCTGGGCTTTATAGCACACCTTTACTCCTAGCACTTGGGAGGCAGAGGAGACTTAGAGTGAGTTCCAGGACAGCCTCAAAAAGAAAAAAGAAAAAAGCAGCTAGAGACACCCATTCCTGCTGTCTACCTAACAGTCCCCTTTTGTTCCAGTACAAGGCCCAGAATGATCAATTGCTAACAACACCTTCATTCATAGGCCAGGAGGCGGAGAACAAAGGACTGGCCTGAGGCTGAACCTCAAGAACAGTTGAATCAGCACCCAAGCAGGGTTCTGACTCCATTGGTCTGGCCATTTTGCTCCCCCTTGTCCTATCATGTCAAATGTCACAATGCACAGGAGATTCCACGGGTGGAGGCATTGGGGTGCTGTTCAGCCCTGGTAGAGGAGATACGGGTTTGCTCATAGTGGAGTGGCTACTGAGATAACTCTGTATCAACTTTGTGGTAGCGTGGGCACATGCAGGGCTGGCCAAGCAGCCTGGGCTGTGCTTGTATAGCTTAAGTTCCTCATACATCCAGCTGAACACTTGCCCCTCTGGGCCTGCTGGGAGAGGAGAGGAGGCCTCTGATAAGAAGGGTGGGGCAAAGGTGTGCCACCCACCTGGGCTGGCTTGGGCTATTGTGTGCAGTGGGCCCATTGAGGCTCAACTGTTCTCTCCAGAGAACATTCTAAGGATGGCTATTGTGGGACGGATCAGTCAACGGTAGATCCGAAGGGGCACCTGGTGACCTGTGAATAGGCAGGAGGAGAAGGCCTGCTATAGGCCTTGAATGCCAGAGTTCTTTAGACCACACGGACTTCACATACCCAGCATATTAGGATGATGTCACAATCATGCCCCTGCTGCCCTCTGCCATCATTAATACTTTTCTTTGGACTTTGAAGGCAGGTGGTTCTTTATTCCAAACCATCTGATTTAAGAGAACTGGTGACAAGAGTCCAGAGCTCGGAGGGGGCCGATGCTGGCAGAGTTGGTGTTCCGGGACACAATGTGCTTTCATAATGCATTTATGACTTCACTGCTGGCCACTCCTATAAGACAGGCAGGAGCCGGCTCTTGTGAACTGGCCACTGGAGGGTCTTAGATGTTGGTGGGTTGGAAGGATAAATACGTCACAGCTTCCCCCAGGAAGCTTTATTTATGGACACAAAACTCTTGTACAGACAGTAAAAAAGGGGGACAACGGGGTGTCTCACAACTGTTACCAAAACCTTTCCTTGTTCCTTTTGCATGCCTGGCCTATGTTCCCTGAATCTTTGCTCTGTGACTGAACAAAAACAGGAAGGGGGGGGGGGTGGTTAAGCTCAGGAGTGGAGATGGCCCACTGCCAGATCTAGCAAAGCTGACCGAAGGAATTAAAGGGCAAAGATGACATGCCAATAATGGGTTCCAGGCAGAAGGGAGAGTCTTGAAGGTGGGGGATCTCCCCAGTGGACTTTTAAACAAGTTATTTAGTAACTCCCAATTTCAAACAATAGTATTGCTGTCCTGGGCTACCACCAGGGGCAGCATGGATCAAGGTTTGCTCCATAGAGATGCAGACATCAGGGGTGTACCCCTAGGTGGCACTGCAGACCCAGCATGAGTAGTCCATCTGGGCAGAGGGACACATGGTCCCCCAGATTCCTGAATGAACATGTTCTTTAAGTGTATCAGGGCCAACACTGGAACTCTTCTAACCGTCCTCCCAGGGTGGTGCAGAGCTTTGCCAGGCAAGATGGCAGGAGTATCTTCTAGAACTTTTCCTGACTCAGCATGCCCATGGGGGCTTGAGGGGTCTGCAGGCCTTAAGAGTGGGGCTCCCTGCAGAGTGAACAGCTGGTGCAAAGGTAAGGAATGCAACATGCTCTGGGCATAAGGAGTTTGCATTGTGGCAGGAAGTAGCTCTTCTCTCATCTTTTTAGCACCAGGGATGCAACCCAAAGCCTTGTACTCTAGAACCGAGCTACATGAACAGCCTATTAAAAATTTTATTACTTTGTGACAGAATCTTTTGAAGTTGCCTATGCTGCTTTGAATTCATGATCATCCTGCATCAGCCTCCCACAGAGCTGAGATTTACAGGTGTGTGCACGGGGCTAGGAAGTACCTTTCAAAGGACACCCAGTCCTTCCCTTCGGAGAAAAATAAGGCTCAGAGATGGCAATGGTCACTGAGCCCAGGATCACGTGTGGTAGGATTCATAAATAAACGCAGGGGCTCTGTTGCTGGGTCCTTTGCTGAGAGCTGTGATGTCCCACTTATTTCCCCTCACTTTGAAGGTGCTATTTTGGTTAGCTTCCTGAGGCCACGCACCCTTGAGTGCTAGCAGAGGTAGGGCCTGCTTTCCTGTACTCCCATGGCCCACCTGACCCTAGAGAAGGAGTGGAAACCATGTGGATGGGGTGGGTGCAACCTCTGCTTCCCCAGTTCTGCCCAGGAGTCTCCTGCTTTCACTTCTCTGGTCAGGGAGACCACTGGGGGGGGGGGGCATCAAGTCTGGGAGGTGATGTGAGTGTAAGAGGGCCACCCTTACTCTCTTGGCCCAGTGAAGAAAACGGTGCAGAATACCAGTCTGTCTGCCCTCTCTTAAAGCAGGCTCAGACCTCGTGGGCTGGAAACTGAGCAGTCACCTGTCTCCAGCAGTGAATGAGATCAATGTCCAGGTGCTAATGAGGAGACCCTGGCCTGGTCCTGAGCTGGGCAAGGGAGGAGATCTGTGGGATAGGTGGACTTCCCAGAAGGTGAACTCCAGGGGAAGAATCCAGAGAACCAGGCAACACAGGCATGCCAGGTGCTATAAAGGTCCCCACCAACATTAAAGGGCTTTAGGCCTTGGGACAGTTCACAGGCAGATGCCCAGGGAAGAAGAACTATAGTTAACGTACCCTTCCCATTTCTCAAAGGGAACCCCAATAGACCGTGGGGGAAGGGCAATCCTCACAGCTGCTGGAGCAATCGCTGCTTCCCTGGAGAAAGTAGCTCAGTATTTCAATTGTATTTACTGCTGTTTAAATCTGCCCAGGGGACTGGGAAGATGGCTCAGAGGTAAGAGTGCTTGCCAGGCAAGCATGAGGGCCCGAGATGCCTAAGTTCATTCCCCAGCACCCGTGTAAATAGCTGGGTGTGGCTGTGCACACCTGTACAGTACTGTAAGGAGGACAGAGACAAGAGGATTGCTGGAGCTCACTCGTCAGCCAGTCTGACTGAAAACAGTAGCTCTGGATTCAGTGAGAAACTGCCTCAGCAAACAATGTGCACAAGGGATAGAGGACACCCAGTGTTCTCCTCTGGCCTCTGCTCCCGTGTGCATAGGGTGCACATGGGCATATACGCCATCACACCACACACATGCATGCATAAGAAGGAAAGAAAGAAGCCAGGCATGGCGGGCACATCTTTAATCCCAGCACTCAGGAGGCAGAGGTAGGAGGATCGCTGTGAGTTTGAGACTACATGGTGAATTCCAGGTCAGCCTGGACTACAGTGAAACCTACCTGGAAGAAACAAATAGGAAGGAGAGAGAGAGAAAGCAAGCTGCTCTCACTTCTTCAAATGAGGTGTACAGCTCACCATTTTCTCCTCCCAAACACTCTTCAGGACTGGGCGTATAGGTCAGTGGTAGAGTGCTTGCCTAGCATGTGCAAGGCTCTGGGTTCACCCTCTTGCACTGATTTAAAAATAATTTAGAGCCAGGCATGGTGGCACATGCCTTTAATCCCAGTACTTGGGGAGGCAGAGGTAGGAGGATTGCCATGAGTTCAAGGCTGCCCTGAGACTACTACATAGTATATTCCAGGTCAGCCTGGGCTAGAGTGAGACCCTACCTCGAAGGAGGAAAAAAAAAAAAAGTAAAATCATTTAAACAACTCTCCCCAGCTCAGGGTATTCAGCCCAGTGACGCAGGACTTGCTCAGTCAGGAGGCCCTGGCTTCTGACTACATCACTGTAAAACCAAAGCAGTAAAAACAGAATCGAGCAAAGCCTCTCCCTAGAACTGTCCAGAAACCCGCAGGTACTTCCTAGCTGCATCCATCCTCCAGATGAGGAGCCTGAAATCCAACAACAGATTCCAGGGACAGAATGGCCGCACCTTATGATCTCTGTCTATTCAGGGCAGCGGATGGGCCTGGGGGACAAGTGCTTCTAGATGCAGCTTTACTGCCACCATTCAGATCAGGCCTAGTGTGTGTGGCACGGGTTTTCTCATCCCATGACTCAGATGCGCCTGAAGATATGGCCCTTCAGAGTACGACTCACCCCAGGGTGCTGGTGAGCACGAGCAGGAAAGGAACAAGCCCTCAAGTGATGCAAGCTGGAGCAGCTGCTGCCTCTGACCTGTGCACGGCACCCAGCGTGGAGGGAAACTCAGTCTTTATTCCTGGATATCCTGATGGCTCCAGCTCCCAAGTTTATGCAAATTCAACACTCAGCTCCTTGTGTCTGGGTTGGTTTTTATATAAAAATAACAGTTTTCCCCCAATCCTTGCTCTCGGAAAACATGCTATGCTCACTGTGTTGCAAGTACACTCCCTCCACCCCGGTCCTGTTGGCCATGAGCCAGGACCATAGTGTTCCTGAACAGATAGCGAGGGCTGAGGTAAGCCAGGCAGGCAGGGTGCTCCAACAGGAGGTGAAGGGGACTGTCGAGCCTGCCAGGGTGGCTTGGTGGTTTCTGGGCCTTGGGCCCTCACCCCTTGCCACCTGCGAGAGTGTTGCCTTCACTGATGGAGGCACGCATCCAGCCAGATGTCACCAGACTTCTTCAGGGACCTGGGGAGTGGGGTGAGGAGTCAGCAACTCATTTGTAAGATACTAACATTTCCTGTGGCTCTATGAGGAGAGTTTTGCTAGAGATACCCTCACTCCCTCATATGTCCCCATTCCCCTGGGGTAGGCAGCTGTGTGGGGCCAGGCACTCATTAACCAGAGTGGAATCTGGACCAAGGCAATGGGGGGGGGGAGTCAGGTGGATACAAGTGGCCAAGTCCAGTTGTGAGCCTCAGTGTGCCTGGCCCTTGTTCATGTGCTTCTTGTTCTTTGTTGCCTCTTCCTGCTGGGCCCTGTGACCTACAGGCATCAGACACAGAATCTGCCCCACAAAGAGCCCAGAGGCAGGTTAAGGAGCCAGAAATAACTCACTAGGAGTCTGTGCCCAGGTGCTCTAACAGGAGTATACTAGGTGGCAGGGGTTAAGAGGGCCAGGCTGGGAAGGAGCGTGAACAACAACGAAGACTGGAATATAGTTGGAAGGGGATCCAAGTGAAAAAAACAGCACATACAAAGGAGCAGCGGAGGCTGGTCCAGACTCCAACCTGGGCTGCCTCTGGGGTCTGAGTTCTATTGCCCCTGCTGGGCAGGTGCAGGGGCTTCAGGATTTCTGTAGGCTTCTACTCTGGCCCAGAGGGCACTCAGATCATCTTTCCAAGATGGAAGTCAAGTGGTCTGTCCTCCCACATACTAGCACATTCCTGCCTCCGGGCCTTTGCACTGATTGCAAATACCTTCAGCCAGATGCCCCTCCACCCAGGGACCAGCTGTCTTCCTGCTTCCTGCTTCTACACATTTAGCAGCTTATCCATACCACTCTCCCAGTAACAACTGGCTCCCTCCCCTGCCTGACCCTCCACAGCCCCTCCACCTTAAGTTTCCATTCCTGATGTGACTTTGCTATAGTGCTGCTTCCACTTTCTGCCAGTCACTCGTCTTTAGTGGCTTGCTATTTATTTCCCCTAGCTAGGCTCTCAGACTGACTACATTCGCTGTAATATTTGTAGAGGCTCCATGAATTGTCTAGGCCAAGGAAAGGAGGAAAGCACTAGCTGATCAGGAAAAGTCTACAAAGCCAGCTTGGGGAGGGCTCTCTCCAGAAGTCAGGCGATCAGGGGCTCAGCAAGATGGAGTCTGGAAAGAAAACCATGTCCATCCTGAGGGGCCCAGATGCTGCCTTACCCGACAATGTCCACCAGGGCAGTGAGGAAGGGCTTCACCTCATAGTGCAGGCCATGTTTGGCACACAGTGCCTTGACCAGTGGGGCCACCTTGCTGTAGTTGTGCCTTGGCATCGTGGGAAAGAGGCTGAGTGGGGAAGCACAGGTCAGACTTGAGTGGGGTGGATCGCCTGAGGGAGCCCCACCTACTCCTCACCTCCCAAACTCTTTGGCCACTCTCCCAGGGCCATGTCCTTGGCCTCCTGAGGAAGATGGAAAGGGTTCCTGGTGCAGCCCCTGGGCTTGGCCTCACCCTGCCCCCACCGGATCCTCCCACAATACTCACTGGTGTTCGATCTGGAAGTTGAGGTGGCCGCTGAACCAGTCCACAAAGAGAGAGGGCTTCACATTGCAGGTGGCTGCCAGCTGCCAGGGATGGGCGAGGCACAGGTGAGGGAGGCTGGCTGAACCTTGACCCTACCATCTACCTCCAGCACCTGCCAGCCCCATCCCTCCCAGAGGGATTCCTTCCCACTACCCTAGGAAGGGTCCCACCTGGCCCTCCCTGCCACCTACCTGAGAACTGGCCCAGTCCCGGTGCTTCTCATGACCGATCTCCTTGGGGATGTGGTTCATCTGTGTGATCCACACAAACCAGTGGCTCTCCAGGACCCTGTGGAGGAAGCTTGAGTACTGCCCCATGTCCAGTTCACTAGCTCGACCCCTTGAGTGGAGGCTGGTGTTCAAATGAACCCAGACCTAGGCCCCAGCTTCCCCACCTACACAATGGGTTCATCCAGTTGGTGTCTGGCGTTGAAAGAAACTGCATGGAGCAGTGACCTCAGCAGCCCATAGAGTTACAACCAAGCCAGACTTCCTTCCTCATGTACCCCCAGCTCCAGGATCCTGTCACTACACTAGTGTTTAATTCCCCCAACAGCCCAGGGAGGTCGTACTGCTGCTTGTCCTGCAGAGGGACAAATGAGGCTAAGTGGGGAGAGCTATGGTCAGGGTCCCAGGCTGCCTGTGTGTGAGTTCCCTACTCTCTGGCATTCTGAATCTGGCCATACCTGACAGCAACAAAGAGGAGCAGGGCCCCGGTGACACCGTAAAAGGGGATGTAGGACAGGAAGAAGCGAGAGTAGAAGCTGGCGGCCCAGAGCAAGTCCTGTGAAGAGGGCAGAGGCAATGCTAGGAGGCCTGCATGCAGCCAGGGTCTGGAGTTCCGAGAGATGGGAGGAGGGACTGGGGACATGCAGCTTTCTGCTTCATTTGCTTTAGAGCCCCTCTCCCTGGACTTCTGTTTTCTTGGCTGGTACAGACAGGGGTCTTTATCAGCACACAGGGCTGAGCATGGATACCCGAAGGGGTATCTCCCACAGAGACCCACACCATGCCCCCTGTGCAAACACTTATTCTCCTGCCCACGTGCACACATATACATGCATGAACATGAGCCGTATCAGTGCATTTACACGTCCCTGGATGGACAGTGCTGCCCCCTGAAGCCATCCCCTCCCTATCTGCATGCTTTAGGTCCTGAGCGGCCTCTACTCACCGTCCACTGCAAGCACACGAGCATGTACGCCAGATTTTCTACTTCAAAGTTCACTAGAGTGAGCAGCGGGGGGCCAACTGCAAGAAGCGCACATGAGGAGTGCAGGAGCGAGGCTGGGGCACCCAGGCAGGGTGGGTGGTGGAGGAGAGGGGGCTCTTCCTCCAGAACACCCAAAGGATGTTTGTGCTGGTCCTGTGCATTGGGGTGACTCACATCTCCAACAAAGGCTGGCTAGTGCTCAGTCTCTTCGTGTCTGGCCCTTGCCCCTCTGTCTCCCACCTCCCTCAGTCCTTCTGCTTCAAATCAGGGGACCAGCTTTATGTGTTCTGACTCCACAAGTCCACCCTGTCCCTGTTTGTAGGGACAACTGCAAAAGGTGCTCTGGGACTCCAAGCCACCCTGACGTGAGAACAGAAGGGACTCTGGGGAGAGGGGACGCTCCTCGGCGCTGGGAGAGGGAGGAGAGCTCTAGCGGAAGGATAGCTATGGTGGAAGGTGGTTGGGAGCCCTCCGGATGGTGGGGACAGGTAGCTCAGGCCTGACCCGACCACATCCCTGCCGCCAGGAGCGCGAGTAGATACTCACTCAAGAAGAAGTACAGATGCTGGTGGTTGTAGGGCAGGTATCTGCGCTTCTTCTTGCCGTACTGTGGAGACAGGTATCAACTGGGGATAGCAGCTTTCCAGGCCAAGGTCAAGGGGCTGGCTGAGGCCAAGTCAAAGGCAACTCTAGATTCTAGCCACGGGGCTGCTCATCCCCAGCTGGCTAGCAAACTGAGAAGGATAGGGGCTGGGCCTGGAGCTAGAGTGGCGGGTTAAGCCAGGGGGCCAGCATGAGGGGCTCAGTTCCTGCCGGATCCCTTTAGGTGCAGGCCTTATCCTTGATAGTATCCATGTCCCACCCCACCTACCTCTACAGATGACTCCCCCAAGAGGAAGACAGGTGCTACAGTCACATCTGGGTCCTTGTGGAAGATGTTGGGCTTGGCATGGTGTTGGAAGTGGCGGAAGTTCCACCAGTGGGCGGAGAAACCCTGTGTGGAGAAAGGGGTTGAGGGTAGGGCCCAGGCCAAGTCCCCACTTGTTACCCACACTCTGGAGCAGACTCAGCACAGTGCCAAGCCAGCACCTGGCTGCCCACCTACCCCTGCCCTCACCTTTAGCTGTCCCATCACGAACTGCTGGGCCACATGGTTCCACCGGGACTTTGTGAAGATAGAGGAATGGCCGAGGTCATGCTGTAGACACCAGGATTGCGCCTGGGGAAAGGATGAGTCAGCAGCAGGCAAAGGGGATGTAAGAAACTGCCTGGACCCCTTTGGGCACTTGGGAGTCCACCCACTGGTAATGTTCCACTTTGAATCCCTGCTAAAGCCAGCTGCCTTTTAATTTTTTTTTTTTTTTTTTTTTTTGCAAGGTAGGGTTTCACTCTGGTCCAGGCTGACCTGGAATTAACTATGTAGTCTCAGGGTGGCCTTGAACTCTCGGTGATCCTCCTACCTCTGCCTCCCGAGTGCTGGGATTAAAGGCATGCGCCACCACGCCCGGCTTGCCTTTTAATTTTTTTTGTGTAGGTGTGTATCTGTGTGTATACATGCATGTGTGTATATGTGTTCACGTGTGTGAGCACACGTGTGTGCAGGTGCATGAGGGTGGAAACCAGGGGTTGGCATGGAGTGTGTCTTCAGTCACTTTCCACCTTATTGTTTGAGACGAGGTAGACGTGCTAGAGCTCACAGGTTCGCTAGTCAAGCTAGATAAAAAGTCCTGAGGACTCGTCTCCACCTTCCACCAATGTGAGCCACCAGTGCCTGTCGGGCTCTCATGACTGCACAGCAGCACTTTACCCACTGAGCCATGTCCGGAGCCCCACAGCTGCCTCTTTTACCAGATCAGTTCATCTGAGTTTGGCAGGAGGGGAGAATATAAATCTATCTCATGGCTTAGAAAACCATATCCCAAGGGCTGGAGAGATGGCTTAGTGATTAAGGCATGTGCCTGCGAAGCCTAAGGACCCAGGTTCAACTCCCTAGAACCCACATAAGCCAGATGCACATGGTCACGCATGCTTCTGGAGTTTGTCTGCAGTGGCTGAAGACCCTGGCGAACCCATTCTCCCTCCCTCTCTCATAAATAAATATTTTAGCCAGGCGTGGTGGTGCACGCCCTTAATCCCAGCACTTGGGCACCCTGAGAGGTCAGCCTGGAGAGCAAGACCCTACCTCAAAAAACAAAATAAATAAATAAGTATTTTTTTTAAATTACAAAAAGAAAACCATCTCCCATAGTGAAGGCTTCAGAAGCAGGCTTCTCAAGGCCTTCTGCTTCCTGTTTCCCTGCCTCCCTCAAGGCAAGCAACAGAAATTTGAATCCTCAATCCCAAGGCAGGCCATAGAAACTATAGCCCCACTTGCCCAAGGCCTAAAATTCTTACTCTAATTTACCTTCGGTCTTGATGCTGCCATAAAGAAATTCTCAGATCTATCCCATGTGATAGTCATCAGACCCTCATTTCAAAAGGGTTCCATCCCATCCCCAGGAAGGAATGCTGCACAGACAGACTGAGAATATGAGCAAGCCGGCCCTGCAGGGTCTGTCCCTGATCTGTTCCTACTGACTCAGGACCTCCCTGTCCAATCACATTTCTGCATGGCTGTCCTTGCTTCATAGAACCCAAGCATGAAAATGATGGCCCACCCTCGTCTTTGGATTGTCAGTCTGAAGGCCCTCGTGTATCACAAAACTATGATCAGATAAATTTGCTATGCTTTTTTTCTGGCTGACCTGTCTTTTGTCACAGGGTGTCAGCCATGACCTTCATGATGGGCAGAAAAATAGATTACCTCCCTACACAAGTCTTGTTATGAGGCTCCTGGCTTCCTGCCCTATGCGAGCTCAGAATTATAAATCAACAACTTTCTTAGCTCATTCAGAATACAGTTTGACCCATAGGCATGTCTTGGGGGCCTCTGACTTTCATTCATTCATTCAATCATTCATTCATTCATTCATTCATTCAGCAAATCTGTTCTGTGTGCCCACATGAGCTGGGCCCCATATCCGCTAGGTGGTCCTAGAGTTACCTGGGAGATAGCCAAGATGAGGGCTGCGAAGGTGCTAGATACCCAGCCAGTGCCCAGGAGGTAGACAATGAGCCAGGCCAGCACCTCCATTGCCAGGATGTGGCCCAGCAGGAGAGCAAAAAAGATGGGATCGGCCTCAAACAGCTTCATGTCCTCGGCTGCTTGGCGCAGGGCTCGGAAGTCCTCAATCAGCTGGGCCTGCCGCAGAACAGTGGCCAGTCAGACCAGGAAGCAGGGTCTCCCGTTGCTCCCCAAGCCACAGCCCACCCCTACTAGTGCTTGGGCCAGCAGGTGGGGGGGGGGGTCAATGGATGAAGAAACAAGAGCATCTAGCCAGGGTGTGAGGCAGAGTACGTCCAAGTCCTCTCTCTCATGGTGTGGAGTGGGTGAGAAAAAAAAAAAAAAACAGGGCCAGGAAAGGAAATCCTCAGAGCTTGGTTCATAAACACCCTCACTGTAGATGGGGCCACCATGCACAAAGCAGGAATGGGACTCATCTGGAGACCCACAGAGGTACCTGGCCACGTCAGATCTGGAGTCCTCACTCCTGCAGGACATTGCTATAGATTTAGCTATGACTGTGGCTCAGGAAGGGGTGGCACACCTAGCCTTGACACTGCAGTAATGCAGATGGAATGGCTACTGGCAATGAGCAGTGTCCCCAAACCCACCAGCGCCCTCCTCACATTTTGAGCTCCATCCTGGCTGGGCTCTTCCGGGGCCAGCTCTCCAATCAGCAGGGGCTTTAGGAACTTGCGCACGAAATTGAGGTCCTGGTGGAAAGCGTGGAAGGCATCCTGAAGGAGAGTAAATAGTCAGGCCAGAGGCAGCCAGTGGAGACAGGGCCCAGGGGCTGTTGATGGACAGAGCAGTCAAATGGATAGAACGTCAACCAGATGTTCAGCAATTCTAGAAACAGGACCAAGGGGCTAGAAGGGTGGCTCCGGGGATAAAATGCTTGTCATGAGAGCACGAGGACCTGAGTTTGGATCCCCAGAACCCACATAAATGCTGGATGTGGTAGCAGTGAGTGTCTGCAATGCCAGCCTGCACTCACATAGCATACACCAAACAAATAAAAATAAATAAATTTGGAAAGTGAAAAATTAAAAAAAAAAAACTTTAAAGAAAGAAACAGGGGCTGGGAAAATGGATCAGTGGTTAAAGACACTTGCTTGCAAATCTGTTAGCCTGGGTTTGATTCCCTAGTACCCACATAAAGCCAAAAGTACAAAGTGGTATATGCATCTTGAGTTCATTTGCAATGGCAAAAGGCCTTGGTATACCATTTTCTCCCCCCACACACACATACATATATTTCTCTCCCCCCATAAGTAAATAAATAGATATATTAAAAAGAAAGAAATATGGGCTGGAGAGTTGGCTTAGTGGTTAAGGCGCCTGCCTCCTAAGCCTAAGAATGCTGGTTCTAACCTCCAGCGGTTCCAATCTCCAGGTCCCATGTTTAGCCAGATGCAAAATGACGCAAGGGCACAATGCCACACTTGACCACAAGGGGGCGCATGCATCTGGATTTTGTTCGCAGCAGCTGAGAGGCTGCTGGCGTGCCCATCTCTATCTGTCTCCCTCTCCCTCTCTGTCTCTCTCAAGAAAGAAAGAAAGAAAGAAAGAAAGAAAGAAAGAAAGAAAGAAAGAAAGAAAGGAAGGAAGGAAGGAAGGAAGGAAGGAAGGAAGGAAGGAAGGAAGGAAGGAAGGAAGGGAGGGAGGATGGATCAAGGGGGTTGGCCTCACCCATGAGCCCTTCCTGGTCCTCCCCAAATCCCCGGTTTAACATCCCTCACTTGCTGTGTCCTATTTGCTTTGCCCAGCACAGGGCTCCTCTCAAAATGTGTATAAAAATCTGGATCTAGCCGGGCGTGGTGGTGCACACCTTTAATCCCAGCACTCGGGAGGCAGAGGTAGGAGGATCACCAGGAGTTCCAGGCCACCCTGAGACTACATAGTGAATTCCAAGTCAGCCTGGGCTAGAGTGAGACCCTACCTGGAAAAACCAAAATAATAAAAAATCTGGATCTGCAGGAAGACTCCCCTGGAAGACTGAATGTTTGTATGAAAGGGTTCAGCTCTTCTGTCTTCTTGGTGGTGCCGGGGATTGAACCTAGGGCCTCATGCACTCTATGATAAGTGCTCTTCCGCTGAGCTAGAGCCCCAGCCCTACTTCTTCTGTAAGTCATAGCCTTTTCCACTGCATATAAAATAAGAGTTTGGCTCACAGATGTTAGATTTATCTAGTTTTTACAAATACAGCAGTGTATTTAAAGTAAAGTGTAGTCAAGGAGACTTGTAACTGACAGATCCCTGAACTAGGGGAAGGTGTCAATGGAAGGTCGCTGTTCTGTGACAGCCTTCCAAGGAAAACAGCTATGGTCATCTTCATCAGAAGCAGCTGAGATGCTCAGAAGTCACTCTTGAGATTGGGCCTGTCTGATGCTCCCCTATAGAAGGAGGGGTGGGGAGGGTTGTCAGACCCTCACCTGAAATCTGAGGGGCCCCTCTGCAATGATGCCTGAGGGCTCCTGGTGTCAGGGGGAGAGGGAGTATATAGAGGGCAGGAGATCAAGGGACAGGGCGTTCCATCTATGCAGCTATGCCAGGTTATCATCTGTGCTGGGATGAGACTGCTATGCTATGGCTGCTTTGGGGTCTCCATGCTCTTTTTTTTTTTTTTTTTTTGGTTTTGCAAGGTAGGGTCTCACTCTGGTCCATGCTGACCTGGAATTAACTATGTAGTCTCAGGGTGGCCTCTAACTCTCAGCGATCCTCCTACCTCTGCCTCCCGAGTGCTGGGATTAAAGGCGTGCACCACCACGCCCGGCTTCCATGCTCTTATAAGTAACCCCCCATGCTCTCTAGGCAAGCCTGATAAACTCATTGGTTTTTCAGGGTGAACTTTGGTTAAATTGTCCATCTTTTAGTCTGTCATTGGTGCCCTGTCTGGGGAGGTAAATGCTTGATGTCTCCTCAGAAGAGAGCTCACGCAACAGCCCATATATTCTTGGGGCTATGTAAGGAAGATATTAGAACAATTAAGTTCACTTAATTATTTTTGAGATAGGGTGTCATGTAGCCCAGGCTAGCCTCAAGTCTGCCACGTAGCTGAGGATGCCCTGAACTCCCAATCCTCCTGGCTAGAGTACTGGGATTACAGGTATGCACCACCACACTCAGTTTTATGTGGTACTGAGGACTGAACCCAGGGATTCATGCATGCTAGGCAAGCATTCTACTGACTGAGTTACATCTCCAGCCCTAAACTCACTTGATTTCAAAAGTAGGAACAGCTGGACATGGTGGTACAGCCCTTTAATCCCAGAACTCAGGAGGCAGAAGTAGGAGGATCAGCATGAGTTCAAGGCCACCCTGACACTACATAGGTTAGCCTGGGCTAGAGTGAGACCCTACAGAGAAAAACAAAACAATAAAAGAAGAAGAAGAAGAGGAGGAGGAGGAGGAGAAAGTACATTTTCCTTAAAAAAAAAAAAAAAAAAAACCCTACTCCCTCCTCTGTTTTCCTGTAATAATGCAGTGCAGAAGAAAGGAAATCAGAGAAAAGAGGAGTCAGGGCAAAAAGAGATAAGAAAAGATAAGAGATAAGAAAGGGGACATAGGGCCTAGTCATAGGCTTAGTGGTTAAGCACTAGCCTGTGAAGCCTAAGGACCCTAGTTCGAGGCTCAATTCCCCAGGACCCAAGTAAGTCAGATGCACAAGGGGGCACATGCATCTGGAGTTTGTTTACAATGGCTGGAGGCCCTGAAGCACCCATTCTCTATCTGTTTCTTTCTCTGTCTGTCTGTCTGTTGCTCTCAAATAATAAACAAAAAAAAAATAAAAAAAGAAAGGGATATAAAGGAAATAGAAAGGGAGGGAGGACTTAATAGTATGGTATTGTACATATGTAAGTAGAAGCACAAATTAATAGGGGATGAAAGGCCTAAGTGAGGTCAGGGGAAGAGATTGAGTAAAGGAAAGGTGGAGGGAGGGCTAATCAAAATCCAAGAGGATATAAATAAGTCATATGGAAATCTACTTTTCTGGACAATGGAACACTCAGAAGCCATAGATTGTTACTAGAAATTTTCAGTGCCAGGGATGGAATACCTTCCAGTGAATTGTTGGCCAGAGAGGTCACTGATACCCCCAAAACATTACAGGCCATTGCCAAGGCTCTTGGTTTCCCACCAGGAATAGATGGTAAGACCCTATTGCTGAAGATTCCACATATTTGGGCTGCAAGGTCACTGAGAAATCCTGCTGGAACTGAGCTGAAAGCCTCCTCCATGTGGACCAGCTGACAGAAAGCTGGAAAAAGCTATGCTGCATGTAGTTCAATGGGAGAGAGACAAGTCACCAACAGTGGACACTATAAGCCTTAAATTTGGCCAGCCAGGACAAATGAGCCAATGGGTGCAATAGTGGCATGTCTGTTATGGGGGAAACCAACTGCTCTCTAATTGGACTGGAGGCCTGATCCATGGGAGAGAATATATCCCTGATACTGAAAACCTACAATAGGGGTAGTCATGAGCCCTAGGGGTGTAATGTCTGCTGGTGTCACACTAAATGTATATACTATGCTCACCAAACTGCCCAGTAAGTACTTCTCTTAATGTCCACACCCATATATTAATGCTATTCTCACTTTTGTTTAGAGAAGCTTCTCATTTCAGATGGTGGCGACCTTGGGATGACTCGAAGGCACCATGGTGCTGAGAAGAAGGGACAGAGGAGTGCTCAGCACTGAAACATCTCAAACCCACCTTCCAAGGCTCAGGGTCCATTGCGGAAGAGGAGGTGGAAAGAATGTAAGAGCCAAAGGAAGAGTAGGACTCCTTACAACGTGCTCCTCCAGACACAAAACGGCCTGGATATCCATAACCTCGCCCTGCCTGACACTACCTACATAAGACCATCATAATAGGAGGAAAAGATCATGACATCAAACTGAAAAGAGAGACTGATTGAGAGGGGGAGGGGATATGATGGACAGTGAAGTTTCAAAGGGGAAAGTGGGGGGGAGGGAGGGAAGTACCGTGGGATATTGTCTACAATTAAAGAAGTTGTCAATAAAAAAATAAAATAAAAATAAAAATTAGGGCTGGACAGATGGCTTAGTGGTTAAGGCGCCTGCCTGCTAAGCCTAAGAATGCAGTTCTATTCTCCAGGTCACACATTTAGCCAGATGCAAAATGACACAAGGGCACAATGCTGCACTTGCCCACAAGGGGGTGCACGCATCTGGAATTTGTTCACAGTGGCTGAGACGCTGCTGGCACGCCCATCTCTCTCTCTCTGACTCTCTCCAAAAAAATAAAATAAAAATAAAAAAATTTTTAAAAAGAGATAAGAGTTAGGACAGATAAGATACGGAGAGGTGGTGCTGTCCCCCACCCTCACCCTACCTGATTTGATTTGGAATGTGTTTTTGCTATTTTACTAGGAATGTGCATTGTTGGCCTCAGCAGTTAAAGGCACTTGCTTTCAAGAATGCCAACCTGATTTCAATCCTCCCCAGTACTCACACAAAGCTGAACATGCATGTAGTGCATTCATCTGTAACCAAAACGCATCTATGGCAATGGGAAGGGGAGCCAGGACACAGCAGCAAAACAAGAGGTGACTGGAAAGATGGCTTAACAGTTAAGGTACTTGCCTGCAAAGCATAAGGACCCAGGTTCAACTCCCCAGAACCCATGTAAGCCAGATACACAAGGTGATGCATGAGCACAAAGCGGCATATGCATCTGGAGTTTGAGTGCAGTGGCTAGAGGCACTGTCACACCAATGTTCTCTCTTTCTCTCTCAAAAATATTTTTCAAAAGGGCTGGAGAGAAAGCTTAGTGGTTAAGACACATGCCTGCAAAGCTTAAGGACCCTGGTTCAATTCTCCAGGTCCCACATAAGCCAGATACACATGGTGGCATATGCGTCTGGAGTTTATTTGCAATAGCTAGAGGCCCTGGCATGCTCTTTCTCATTCTTTCTTTCCCCTCTCTCTGTCTCTAATTAATTAATTAAAAAATAAGGTAGAGGGCTAGAGAGATGGCTTAGCAGTTAAGGCGCTTGCCTCCAAAGCCCAAGGACCTAGGTTTGATTTCCCGGTACCCATGTAAGCCAGATGCACTAGATGACACATGTGTCTGGAGTTCGTTTGTAGTGGCTGAGGCCCTGCAAGCCCATTTTCTCTCTCTCCCTCTCCCTCTCTTTTTATCTTCTTTTCTCTCTCTCTCTCTCTCAAATAAATAAATAAAATATTAAGAACAAAAAAATAAGGCTGGGAAGATGGCTTAGTGGTTAAGTCACTTGCTTGTGAAGCCTGAGGACCCATGTTTGATGCTCCAAGTCCCATGTAAGCCAAACACACAGGTGATGCAAGCATGTGAGGTTGCACAAATGCATGGGTGGCACACACATCTGGAATTCGATTACAGGGGCTGGAGGCCCTGACACACCAATTCTCTCCTTCACTGTCTCTCATTAAAATAGCAGGGGCATGGGCTGGAGAGATGGCTTAGTGGTTAAGGCATTTGCCAGCAAAGCCAAAGGACCCAGGTTCGATTCTCCACATAACCCAGATGCATGAGTCTGGAGTTCATTTGCAGTGCCTAGAGGCCCTGGCACACGCATTCTCTATCTGCTTCTTTATATCTCTCTCTCTGTCTCTCTCAAATACATATTTTTAAAAAGGGGGGTACAGTCTGCTGGACTTGCCTCAAAAAAAAAAAAAAAGAAAGTGAGGACAGATAGCCCAGCATGATGGCGTACGCCTTTAATCCCAGCAATCGGGAGGCAGAGGTAGGAGGATCGCCATGAGTTCAAGGCCGCCCTGAGACTACATAGTGAATTCCAGGTCAGCCTGGGCCAGAGTGAGACCTACCTTGAAAAACAAACAAACAAAAAAAGTAAAAAGAAAAGAAAGTGAGGACAGACACCCTGAGGTTGTCCTCTGTCTCGATGCACATATCTTGACAGAGATGTACTTATACACATACATATTTTTAAAAAATAAACTTAGCCGGGCATGGTGGCATGCAACTTTAATCCTAGCCCTTGGGAAGCAGAGGTAGGAGGATCGCCAAGAGTTCAAGGCCACCCTGAGAATACAGTGAATTCCAGGTCAGCCTGGGCCGGAGCGAGACCCTACCTCGAAAACCAAAAAAAAAAAAAAAAAAAAAAAAAAATTGAGCCAGGTTGGTGACACACATCTTTAATACTAGCACTCAGAAGGCAGAGGTCAGATAGTCATGAGTTTGAGGCCAGCCTGGGGCCAGAGTGAGTCTAGGTCACCCAAGACTGAAGTAAGACTCTACCTCAGGGTAGGAGTGGAGACTTAAAGAACCTTCATTGTCCACATGTGATATTGTTTTCATCCCACTCATTGGTCACAGCTCTTCAACTAACTTTTATTGTCATTATTTCAGAGGTTCCTTCTTCTGAATGGGCCAGCCACAGTAACACAACAACAAGCAGGTCTGCAGTCAGTGACTGAGTGGTATTGTCCCCATGGGCCTGGGAAAAGGGCCTGAGGAGCCTCCAGGATTCTAAAGGAAACACCTTTGAAGAAGTGTGATAGAGAACAGGGGCCTCCTACTGTCCTCTTGCTAAAGAGCCTACCAGCCTGTGTAGGCCAAGACTGAAGTGGCATTGTTGATTACAGTCACCCTACTTACCACTGAGCTAATTACCCCGATCATCACACTTTGTACACATATGTCATAATAGCCCACTGGCTCCATGAATATATATACTTATTAAGTGTCTATTAAGAATAAAACAACCTGGCGTTTTATTAAAAGCATGCCTTTAAGCCGGGTATGGTGGTGCATGCCTTTAATCCCAGCACTCGGGAGGCAGAGGTAGGAGGATTGCTGTGAGTTCGAGGCCACCCTGAGACTACATAGTTAATTCCAGGTCAGCCTGGGCCAGAGTGAGACCCTACCTCAAAACAACAACAACAACAACAAAAGCATGCCTTTAGTCCCATCGCTCAGAGGCTGAGGTAGGAGGATTGCTGTGAGTTTGAGGCCAGCCTGAGACTACATAGTGAGTTCCAGGTCAGCCTGAGCTGCAGCAAGACCCTAACCCCCCAAACAAAAACAAAAACAAACAAAAAAAGAAGAAAAAAAAAAAGCTAAAAGTGGCAGTGGACCCTCTAGTTACTTCCAGAACATCCTTGCCTAGTCCTGTGGGAAGGAGACCTTATTTAGAGGCCACACATAGGCAGCCAGGGACTGTGGGGGAGGGTGGTTTGAGAGGGCATGTCTTCTAGAATAATAACTCATGCTGGTTTGGTTCCCTAAGCCTCATCCAGCTGAAGGGGCTGTGAAAGCACAGCCCTCATTTCTTTTGGAGATGAACCTGGAAGGAGGGGCAGAAAACAGGGAGTGAGTAGAGCAAAGGGAGACAGGGGACCCAATCTCTTATCCCAGAACTTGCTTTTTTGTTGTCATTATTATTATTTTTGTGAGCTCCAGTGACTCCTAGGTCTCTGCTCCCTGCAGGACCAGGGTTATAGGCGACCATGGCCATACCCGGATATTTATGTGAGTTCTGGGTTTTCGAACTAGGGAGATCTCGGGTCCCCTCATACTCGCACAGGAAGCACGCTTAAACCACTGAACCATCTTTTCAGCCCATAAGTTAACCACTTTTTAAAAAAATTATTTATTTATTAGCAACAGACAGACATAAATAGAAAGAGAGAGAGAGAGAGAGAGACAGAGGGAGGGAGCGCACCAGGGCCACCAGCCACTGCAAACATCTGACTTACATGGGACCTGGGGAATCAAGCCTCAAACCGGGGTCCTTAGGCTTCAGAGGCAAGCACTTAACCGCTAAGCCATCTCTCCAGCCCCAAGTTAACCACTTTTAAGTGTAATGACCAGTGGTACTGAGTACTTAAATGTTGTTGTGTGGCCATCACTACCACATACCTCCCCAGCTGAACTGCTATTCCCCTTAAACAAATTTCCCATTCCCTCCTTCCTGCAGTCCTGGTCCCACTGTCAGTCAGGCCCTCCTACCCTCCCTCCCTCCGTCCCTCTCAGTTCCTATAGATCAGACCGCAGTGAAGTGGAGTCATACAGCACATGTCTTTTTGTGACTGACCTATTTCACTTAGCACAAAGTCCTCAAAGCTCATCTGTGCTATAGCAACTGCCAGAACTACCTTCCCTTTTAAGGCTGAGTGAGTGTTGAGGGTGATTTGATACTTCCCTGGCTGCACACAGACCTGGATGTGCACAGGGGCATGGAAAGGCACTCGTGCACACACACCACCTCAGCAAGCAAGATTCTGACCCTCAAAAATGAGCTCATGTTTACAGTCCATGTGAACACCAGACCAATAAGGCTTGTACTGAGGTGCACGCAGCTGCAATGGTCCCGGGACTCCCCCTCTCAGCCTTTCTCTCTCACATCCCCTGAGTCTGTCTTGGGGCCAATCCCTCTAGTCTCCCCAGTTCCTTTACCTCAAACCTGATTCTTCCAAGAGAGCCCTGTGGAAACACTGGGGGGATGGACAGGCACAGCGCCAGGTCCTATCAAAGGTCTTCTAGCCACCTTGTAGTGACAAGGGAGGTATGATCCCTCTTAAGACAGGGTTGGAAAATTCCAGGGTAGGTAGTCAGGGCCCCAACTGGTAGGAAGGGACAGGTCCTTAAATAGCAGGTTGGAATCCTGGGTTTTTATTTTTTATCTTTTGAGGTAGGATCTCACTCTAGCCCAGGCTAACCTGGAAATCACTATGTAGTCTCAGGGTGTCCTTGAACTCACAGCAATCCTCCTACCTCTGCCTCCTGAGTGCTGGGATTAAAGGCGTGCGCCACCATGCCCAGCAGCTATAATTTGTTTATTTTGATTTTTCAAGGTAGGGTCTCGCTGTAGCTCAGGCTGGCCTTAAACAACTGGAGACCCTCCTACCTCTGCCTCCCAAGTACTGGGATTAAAGGTATATGCTGCCACACCCAGCAGAAGCCTACATTTCTTGTGCTGTTAGGGAGCACGGACAAGGTAGGTCCATGTACTCACACTAAAGCCAGATAGATCAGTAAGGGGTTTTTCTTAAAACACTGGCTGGGGTCATGTGACCTAGTCCTCTCAGTGTTCTGCTCATGGACCAAGAAGCCAGATAGTGGTGAAGACTAAGACAGGTTAAAGGATACATATGTGTGTCAAACGTATGAGTCAAAAGTGAATGAGGGGCTCAGAAGATGGCTCAGAGGGTAAACTGCTTGCCATATAAGTGTGCAGACCACAGTTCAGATCCCAAGCACCCATGTAAAATGCCAGGTGTGGTAGTATGCACCTATAATCACAGTCCTGTTGACTGCAGTGGCTAGAGGCCCTAATGCACCTATTCTCTCTCTCCTTGCAAATAAATAAATCTGGGTGTGGTGGCGCACACCTTTAATCCCAGTACGGGAGGCAAAGGTAGGAGGATCGCCAGGAGTTCAAGGCCACCCTGACACTACACAGTGAATTCCAGGTCAGCCTGAGCTAGAGCTAGACCCTACCTCGAAAAACCAAATAAATAATTAAGCAAGTAAATAAATAAAAATAAGGTGAAGAAAGCTGGGCATGGTGACTCACATCTTTAATCCCAACACCTGGGAAGCTGAGGTAGGAGGACTGTTATGAGTTCAAGACCAGCGTGGGCTATAGAATGAGTTCCAGGTTAGCCTGGACTAGAATGAGACCTCAAAATAAAACAAAATAAGGTAGAGTACATGTGTACATTCACATGTGTGACACATACACACACCATAACAACAAAGAGATGAATGAAATTTGAGGACTCTTGTTTGGCCACAGAGAGAAATTTGGAGAAACTGCTGGAATCAAAAGACATACCTGGGGCTGGAGAGATTGCTTGACAGTTAAGGCGTTTGCCTGCAAAGCCAAAGGATCCCAGTTCGACTCTCCAGGACCCACATAAGACAGATGCACAAGGGGCACAAGCATCTGGAGTTCGTTTGCAGTGGCTAGAGGCCCTGGCATGCCCATTCTCTCCCTCTCCTCTCTCTCTCAAATAAATAAATAAATAAAATACATTTTTTAAAAAAAGACATACCTGGACTGGAGAGATGGCTCAGTGGTTAAGGTACATGCCTGCAACGCCTAACAACTGGGGTTCGATTCCCTAGTACCCATGTAAAGCCAGATGCACAAAATGGCACATGCATATGGAGTTTGTCTTCAGTGACTAGAGGCCCTAACACACCTATTCTCTCTCTTCTTGCAAATAAATAAAGTCGAATGTGGTGGTGCATGCACGCCTTTAATCCCAGCACTTGGGAAGCAGAGATGGGAGGATCAACCCTGAGTTCGAGGCCACCCAGAGACTACACAGTGAATTCCAGGTCAGCCTGGGCTAGAGCAAGACCCTATCTTGAAACACCAAAAAATAAAAATAAAATAAAATAAATAAAATACAAATTCAAAAGATATATCAAACCTAAGCTCCTGGAGACCCCTGTAGGCATAGTTTACAAGGTGTACCGGCTCAGGGCAGATGTTCTAGAGTAAGTGGGAAGAAGAGAAGAGCATGGCTTTGCTGATGAGACCACACACACAGTCTCAGAGTGCTTAGGACATCTGCCCATGTCAAGGAGTTTACAGTGGCAGAGCTGAGATTTGAACTTGAGTCTGGTATCTGTTATGTCCATATACCCTTAGGATACAGCAGCAGGTTAGCTCCACTTTGGTTCCTGGAAGACTCAGAGTGGCCCAGCTGTCCACCAGAGCCCCTACCCTAACTCCAACCCCACCATGAGCTCCATGTAGCAGCTGTCTAGGGACGTGAAGAAGGGACACTCTGGAGCCAGCCTACTCACAGGGTTGGAACCTGAGCCACCACTTAGGAGCCCTGCGCCAGAATGCCCTACTCCCCCCCCCCCCGTTTTCTTCTTAGTAAGATGGGAAGCATTAATGTGCATCCCACAGGCTGCTGCGAGGACTGAATGACAGGTAAAGCACTTAGAAGGGGCTTGGTGGCTGGCAAGTGGTCTGTGGCCCAGCTCTGCTCTGTCGTGTATTTGCTCCTAAGAGCCATAGACTGAGGTGTGACTGTTGGTCAAGACCTAGCCAAGCCTCATGTGAAGGGTCTGGCAGTGCTGGAGAAGGCAGCCTCTTTCCACTCCAGGCAGGAGGGAGAGGGAGAGGAGAGAGGGAGTGTTGGTCACTGGCCAAAAATGGAGAGTGTTCTAGATCAGCCAAGAAGGGGGTGGAGCAGGGAACTGACAGGGCTGCTGGAGCACTGGGTCTGTCCTTGCTGCTTCTTTATGTCTTTGTTAGAGATGGCAGTGGGTGTGGGGTCTTCAAAAGTACCCCTTGAAAATCCCAGCCTCTCTTGCTCTCTCGGGTAGAGGATGAAGGAAGAATTAAGACTTCACACTCAAATGTTCCTTGTCAGCTCTCCCCACCACCCCCTCCAAGAAACCAGTGGGGAAGCAATGTAAGTCACACAGGCACAAGAGGAGGAAACACAAACTCACAGCTCTGAATCCAGACGTACAGCTCCAGCCTATAAAGCTGAGACCAGCTCAAGGAAAGATGACTCTGCCCCCCACATCCCTGGTGTCCCAGATGAAGGCTAGTCACATACATTCGGTTCTCCTCCAATCGGGACCCTTGGTCTCACAGATGTTGCTGTCTCAGAAATGGCCTGCAAAGCCGGGCGTGGTGGCACACGCCTTTAATCCCAGCACTCGGGAGGCAGAGGTAGGAGGATCGCCGAGAGTTCGAGGCCACCCTGAGACTACATAGTTAATTCCAGGTCAGCCTGGACCAGAGTGAGACCCTACCTCGCAAAACCAAAAAAAAAAAAAAAAAAAAAAAAAGAAATGGCCTGCAAGTGCCCAAGCCCCCTAACATTTGGTCCTCTTTACACTACTGAACTGTGGCTCCACAAGTGGAGCTTGGCTGCTTTATCAGAAACCTGTGGCAGCATCAGGAAGGAAGGGGGAGGAATGGCTGCCTGACACCCTGAGGTCACCAGCATTCCCACCTCTGCATACTGCATTCCTGCCAGTGCCAGGCAATCCTGAATCCTCTTCCAGGGAGGGAGTAGGCATTGCAGCATGCTAGAGAAGCCACCTGCCAAAAATGTTCACAGGATGCCAGAGTGGTCAACATTTCCCAGAGAGTGGCTATTAGAGGCCACAGGTGGGGGTGGGAGCAGTGTATGGACACTGGGTCTCAGTTTCAGACATGTCCAACCCACGGCCCATGGGTTGCATATGCCCCGGGATAGCTATGAATATGGTTCAACACATTTGTAGATGACAACATACTGCAATGTCAGAGGGTTAGGCATGGATGTAGCCATCCTGCTGTCACTGGGCCTCAGATCTGTCATAGACCTGCCCTTCTTCAGCACTCATAGAGGCACAAACCTCAGCTCACAAGTCGAGGGATAAAAGACGCTGCCTCTTTAGGATCCACAACGTTGTTCAAATTGGCCTTGATCTCCTTATCTACACAATGGACTAATCTCAGGAGTCATCCCATGAGGTTGCTGAAAGAATTAAATGAGTTACTACATTTAAAACTCCCAGAAGAGCTGGGTGTGGTGGTGCATGCCTTTGATCCCAGCACTTGGGAGGCAGAGGTAGGAGGATCACTGTGAGTTCGAGGCCAGCCTGAGACTACAGAGTGAATTCCAGGTCAGCCTGGACTAGAGTGAGACCCTACCTCGAGAAAAAAAAAATCCCAGAAGAGATCCTGGTCAATAACTGTTGGGTGAAATAACTATGACATAGCCTCTGATGGTGGCACTGGCTGTCCCCACCTTTAGCCCAGGTCAAAGCCAGGGGGCTACCTAGAAGTAGATCCTAGATTTCTGAGAAGATCAATCTGTTAGACATTGGATTCTCTCATGGCTGATAGTGCTTCAGCGCAGAGGGCATCAAGGGGTGCCTCACCTTCCCTACAGAGTTGTGGACAGTGAATCCACCACACCCACGAGTGCAGAGCTTCGTTGCCCACGGTAACAGTCAGGTACCCAGCACCATTCCTGCAATGTGTCGGCCATGAAAGTACCCTTATCCCATTATCAATGGCAAAACAGATCAACTCTCTCTTGAAAGACAACATGGAGATAATGGTTTCTTTGTTGGGTTTTTTTGTTTGCTTGTTTTTTGAGGTAGGGTCTTGCTCTAGCCCAGGCTGACCTGGAATTCACTATGTAGTCTCAGGGTGGGCTCAAACTCACAGCGATCCTCCTACCTCCCAACTGCTGGGATTAAAGGTGTGCACCATCACACCGGCTGAGATAATCTTTAAAAATTTTTTTTTTAAATTTTTTTTGAGAGAAGGTTTTATGTTACCCAGGTTGACCTTGACTTTCATGTGTAGCTGAGGATGACTTTGAACTTCTGGTCTTTCCTGCCTCTACTTCTTTTTTTTTTTTTTTTTTTTTGGGTTTTGCGAGGTAGGGTCTCACTCTGGTCCAGGCTGACCTGGAATTAACTATGTAGTCTCAGGGTGGCCTCGAACTCTCGGCGATCCTCCTACCTCTGCCTCCCGAGTGCTGGGATTAAAGGCGTGCGCCACCACGCCCGGCCTGCCTCTACTTCTTAAATGCTGAGATTACAGGTATGTGCCACCATTCTTGGTTTTATGTGGTACTAGGGATTGAACCTAGGACCTTGTGCATGATAGGCAAGCACTCTACCAACCTACCTATATCCACAGACCTTAGGAATCCTTTTAGACATAGATCAGACCCCCTTGGTTTTCCTGTTATGCCCTGAATGGCTCCCCTTATTCTTTATTCTTTTTTTTTTTTTTTTTTTTTTTTAGGTAGGGTTTTACTGCAGCTCAGGCTGACCTGGAATTCATTATGTAGTCTCAGGGTGCCCTCGAACTCACAGCAATCCTCCTACCTCTTGCCTCTCAAGTGCTGGGATTAAAGGCATGCGGCTTGCCACCATGCCTGGCTCTCTTCATATTTTTTTTCTTTTATTTATTTCTTTGAGAGAGAAAGAGGCAGATAGAGAAAATGAGTGTGCTAGGGCCTCTAGCCACTGCAAACAAACTCCAGACACATGTGCCACCTTGTACATCTGGCTTATGTGGGTCCTGGGGAATTGAATCTGGGTCCTTAGGCTTTGCAGGCAAAGGCCTTAACTGCTAAGCCATCTCTTCAGCACCTTCCCTTATTCTTTTTTAATGATCCAGTCCTTGAGAAACCAACAAGTGACTGAAATAAATAATTCAGAGGCAAGATGGCATTTGGTGAAGAGTTTGGCTATACATTTAAATCCCACACCTTTCACTTAATTTCAAGCCACTCTGCCTCTGGGAACCTCAGTTTTCTCATCTGTAAAGTGGGATATCGGTCACAGTACCAGCCTCTTAGCGGTATCTTGAAGATTAAGAGAGTTTATCAGTAACAAGCATTGATCACTGTAGGGCCTGACATGTAAGTGTTGCGGAATATGACCCTTATAGACTCCTGACCAACAGTGGCTGGGCCTCGCCCTTCTCTGGCTGGTTCTGTTCATCTCAGGGCGCCTATGACTCTTAGACAAACCTGGCCCAGGGCCCAGAGTGCTCTCCCCAGGGCACCAGGCTTTGTATCCCAGGATGGCCATGAGCTGACTTCATGGCATAGGAACTCTGGGAATTTCCTGGCAGGAAGGTTTCTGTTGCCTGGACATGAGAACAGCTGATGGATGGCTGGGCTAGAAGGCTGGACTGGTGAGAGTGGCCTACACCCTGCCCCACAACCTGCGCTCCAGGACCTGGGATGAACACCTGGTATCTGTACTTGACTACACAGGGCAATGGACTGGTCCCAGCCCTGGTATGCTTTGTAGAGCTCATCATAACAGACTGGGGTCTTCCACACACAGCCACCTCCCAATCCTGGTGGCTTGAGCACACCAGGTACTTTTTGGTAACTAGCCCAGTGTTTGAGGCCTATAGCAACCCTTCCTATTACAGACAGGCTTGGAGGCACACAAGGTCACTTAGTCTGGACATGCTGTGGCTGTCCCAGAGCACTTCACAGTTTAAACACTCACATCACCGAGCCAGCAACAATTGCTGAACATAAAACTATGACTCAGGAGGCCAGGAGACACAACATTGAGAAACTATGGTCCTGTCCTTGGCTGGCTGGCTTGCCTTTTGGCCCAGCTCTCTTCTCACTTTGACAGATGAGGAAACTGAGGCTCAGAAGGATGGTCTACCTAGTTCAAGAGCATGCAGAGCCTCCAGAGGCAGAGTTAGGGCCCAGGCCCGGGGGGAGCAGAGATGTTTTTCTAACAGGGCTTACTGGCCATGAATCAATGAGCAAACTGTCAGACGGAGGTCTCAGGATGTGGAGCTAAATATAAAGTTAGGAATCCCATGAGGGAGGCCCCCTGCACAGGCCTGGCACAGAGCAGGAAAAAGCAATCAGCGAATGCTCTCCTTCCCCTCACCTGTCCTATCCTGTCCCATGCCACAACAGGCATCAGAAGATCCCAAAGGGTGGCCAGGGCTCACCGGAAGGGGCCATGTCACCTCTTGCCCACCATGTCTTGGCAGAAACATGCCCACCACCACTCACAAATTCAAGTGGGCACACACACAGGCCTGGCACATGCCCACACATTCCCTGACCCAGGGGCTGCAGAGTTTCTGGGCTTTTTTTTTTTTTTTTTGGTTTTTCGAGGTAGGGTCTCATTCTAGCTCAGGCTGATCTGGAATTCACTATGTAGTCTCAGGGTGGCCTCAAACTCACGGCGATCCTCCTACCTCTGCCTCCCAAGTGCTGGGATTAAAGGCGTGCGCCACCACGCCCGGCTTTCTGGGGCTTTTTCATTCTAATTCCACCTTCCCCTCAAGTGGATGGGGAGTGAGAAGGATGGTGACAGTCCTGGGACAGTGCAGAGTCTCTTTTGCAGCCACCAAGTTCTGCCATTAGGGATTCATTCCCTCTGGTCTAGTGTGACCACCCTAGAATTCTGGATGGTCAAGGACAGAACATCAGGGCCTCAACACTTGTCCATGTGGAAGACTGAGGCTTGGTAATGTCCACACAGGCTGCTTACCACTGGTCTCCAGCCAGATAGTCCTGCCGGCCAGGCCACATCCCTCCTGGTCTAGACGTGGACTGGGAATGGGAAGCCAGAGTCCCCAGGGACCAGCCTGTTCCTGGGGTGACTGTGCTTCCCAATGAGGCCCACCCAACATGGCACTTCCCACGTGCAGCTGCCAGCTGAGCAGAGGTGAGTCACTGGCCCTCCTAGCAGTTTACAGAAGCCCTGGGAAAGCCACAGACCTCCAGGCCCTGCCCAAGTTCGGCTGCCCAGCCCCCAGCCTCTGATGCCATATCCCTGCCTGTCACTAGAGACCCAGCCCTGACCCAACACCACACAGCGTTGGTCTGAGAGATCCAGAACAGAGATGGGCACCTCCGAGCAACAGGGAGGGTCCATTGCTAGCGTAGGATCTGTCTGCCAAGGCACACCCACCTCTACAGCCCCTTCCTCCCTGCAGACCTTTTACACAGACTGATCCGCCAGCGGGTCCTCCATGCCAAGAAAGTGACCTCCCTACCCTCTAGGGTAAGAAGGCCCCTGGCTCCACTGCAACTCTGGCATGGAGGTCAAAGGTGAGCGGGGATGGGAAGGATGCTAAGGCCGGGCCAGCAGACACAGTGCACGACCCAGTCTCCTCCCCCCCCACACCCATACACATACAAAACAGAGCGCCAGGCTCCACCCTGCCAGCGGTGGGCTTCCTTACCGTGGCGTCCTCCGCGCCGTGGTGACCGATGAGGCGGCTGCCCCCTGGGTGCCGCTGTGCCCAGCGGCTAATGTCGTAGACGCGGCGCTCGATGACCAGCCACTTGTCGCCCGGCAGGTCGTGCGGGCGGATCTGCTCCCAGCGGAAAATGGGCAGCTGTGCCCCCAGCTGCGCGGGCCCCTCCCGCGTCCCCCGACCCCCGCCAGGCTCCCCGACGCCGCCCATGGCCGCGTCCGAAAGTCCTCGGGACACGGGCACGTTGCCCGAGGTACGATCCGAGATCCCAAGGGAGGCGAGGTCGCGCACAAGGGGGGGGACTTCCTTCGTCTCCTGCCCGCCCGCCCCTGTCGGCCCCGCCCTGCCGCTGCGGCCGCCGTACGAGCGTGCGCCTGCCCGGCTCTCGGCGCAGGGAACTTTTCCCTCCCTTATAACCGCGCTGACAGCGCCGCCTCGCCCGCCCCTCGTCCCGGCCCCCGCGCTGGCCAGTCCCGCGCCCGCTCCAATCCCGGCGCGCCGCCTCCGTCTCCATTGGCTGACCGGGGAGGGCGGTGTCTCGGCGGCTTGCCCCACCCGGGAGCCCCCCAACCCCCCCCCAGCCACCACGCCCAGCCCTGTCCCCGGGACACCGTCCCGCCCCCAGCTCGCCGGGCTCCGACTCTGCCGAGAAAGGCTGGGGAGGGGGAGGGGACTCGGCGCAACACCGGAGTCCGGCGGCTGCTGCCCAGGACGCACCCTCTGCTGGGGCTGGGGCTGGGGCTGGGGCTGGGGCTGCGCACCGCGCGGCTGGCGAGGACGGGCCCCGAGCGTAGCGGGGCTTCCTGCCGCGCATCCCCAGCGGCTCAAGGTGGGGACCTTACCTCGGGGTGACCGTAAACAGCCTTCAAACCACCGACCTCCCTCCATCGGCTCGGTGAGGCCGATGTGCACCGTCTGCTGGGCAGGGTGGCCTTCTCGTCCTCAGGGCGCAAAAGGTGCCCAGGGTGGCCCCTGGGGAGGAAGAAGAGCAGAGGGCAACGGAGCCCTGAGCTCTGTGATTCACGGGTGGAAAGGATGAAGGGGTCCAGTAAGTGACGCTTGTTACCGTTCCCCCTCATGCCAACGCCCCCCCCTTAAAAAAAAAAAAAACTAACATCAGATCCTTTTGACACAGTAGATTGTACGGTGTTGCTTTTGAGATAAATACCCTGTCCTAAAAGTTTGGCGTCCACACCAACAGGAATAAGATTATGCCGTCGAGCAGCAGTTGGCAAACTTCAGCGCCCCTCAGAACCGCCCCCCTGTGATGCTGACCTCTTCGTTAGGAGAAAACCTTTCAGAAGCAGAAGTGTATTTCTGTGGTACGCTAACATTTTCTCTTGGCCTAACACTGTAGAAAATCTTGGCTCCAGGGCCTCCTTATTTACTCAATATTTACCCATGCTTCTATGAAATGGCCTAAGTTTGCTGGGCATGGTGGCGCACGCCTTTTCAAGAGGCAGAAGTAGGAGGATCTCCGTGAGTTCTAGGACACCCTGAGACTACATAGTGAATTCCAGGTCAGCCTGGACCAGAGTGAGACCCTGCCTCGAAAAAACAAAACAAACAAACAAACAAAAAGCCTAAGTTTGCATAGAACTTGCCCATACCCTCCCATGTACTTTAAGTCATCTCTGAATTCCTTCTCATACCTAATGCTATAAATAATTGTTCTGCATTGCTTGGGGAATAATGGCAAAAATAAAGTCTCTACATGTTCAGACCACATGCAACCATTATAGGCTTAACTGCACAGAACAAGAAGGAAATGAGAGCCAAGGGGTGCTGGGGAGAGATTGAGGTCCTGTGAAAGGATGGAGGGTGACAGCAGGGTCAAGCCTACAGGCCACTTCACTGAAGCGGAGTTCATTGGAGGAGTGTTACAAATTCTAGTTTTAATTTATCTTATTTATTAGAGAGAGAGAAATAGGCAGTTAGAAGAGAGACAGAGAGAATGGGTGCGCCAGGGCCTCCAGCCACTGCAAACGAACTCCAGATGCATGTGCCCCCTTGTGCATCGTGCTTATGTGCGTCCTTGGGAACTGAACCTAGGTCCTTTGGCTTTGCAGGGAAGCGCCTTAACTGCTAAACCATCTTTCCAGCCCTCCAATTTTGCATTTTGGAATTTTCTGGATTTTTTTTTCTTTTTTTTTTGGGGGGGGGGATTCGAGGTAGGGTCTCATTCTAGTCCAGACTGACCTGGAATTCACTCTGTATTCTCAGGGTGGCCTTGAACTCAGGGTGATCCTCCTACCTCTGCCTCCCGAGTGCTGACATTAAAGGCGTGTGCCACCACGCCCAGCTGGAATTACTTTTTGAATATTTCCAAACAGCTATTAGTGCATCTTTGGCGGTAGAACCCACAGACGTGGAGGCCCCATAGTTGTGTCATAGGGAAACCAGAACTAAGAAGGGGGCCTCTGGCTCCTTCCTGCCTTACATAGCCAGGACAACAGCTGTTTGGTACCTCTCTACTCTGGAAGTCCATCCCTGTACACCTGGAGGAGTGGGGCAGCCCAGGACAGAGGGGGACTGCTGCTACTGCTGCCCCCACATGGTCATACTGAGCACTGGGCTGAAGAAAGCCTACTGCCCAGGAAATACACCCAAATCCGGTGTGTACATCTTCAACAGCTCTCTGTGCTAAGATGTGGCTGGCCTGCAGGACCCATCCAGGGGCTCCTTCCCCCTAGAGCCCTGGCCTGGATTCAGCCTAGTTGTGGGAGACAGGAGTGGGATAAGTTAGAGTTCTCTCTCTCCTAGCCATACCTGGAGAGATGGAGAACATCGAGGTTGGAAAGATTCTCCCTGAAAGAGCTAAACCAAGAACAAGACTTGAGCTATGTCACCCTCTCTGGCCACTTCAGTCTAGTATGGGGTAACGGGCAGTGTGAGGCCCTCTTGCCTGTGTGTTCCCATAAAGCTTGAACTATGCATGTCCTCTTCCCACCACCCACACAGCCTCCCATGGTGAGTTCTCTGCAAGTTTCAGGGCCTTCCACTGGCTGCTTTACCCTTCTGATCTTACACCCAGATAAGCTTGCCACTTTCAGGGAGTCAGAGTGCTGGAAACTTGGGATTCCATTGTCCTCAAATCCCCAAATCAGGGCAGCCAAGGCCTCTCAGACCACTTGGAAAGGGAGAGGCATCACTTGACATTCCTGAGCTGCCCTTGGGTTATTGCCAGGGTCTGTGAATGTGTGTGATAGGGGAGGGAGGCTGGCCATTTGGATTAATTTTTTTTGGAGGGGGAAAGCTTGAGGTTTGAGGGGAATCCCTTGAATGCAGTCCCTGCCTCGGTCCCAGCTGGACTGTAGTGTTGAGAGCTATACCTAGACCTCTTATTGGACACATCGAAATCCCTCCTCCCACACAGAACCACCAGTTACTGTCCTACAGCCAAGCGATGTTTATGCAGTGGTATGGAGGCTTGGAAGCTGACGAGGCATGCCGTGGTCTAGAATGGTTATTTGAAGAAAGAGCTCTGAGTCAGGCATGGTAGCACACACCTTTAATACCAGCACTCTGGAATCTATGAATCTACAGAGTGAGTTCCAGATACTTTGAAAAACCAAAACAAAAAAAAAAAAAAAAAAAAAAAAAAAAAAAGAAAAAGAAAGAGCTCTGGTCCCACCAGAAAGACTAGTTCCAAAGTTCAGGAAGTACCTTTAACCATCAAGTCAGGCCTTTTTCTGCAGAGGATGCACAAAGGGGATCAGATTGGAGCTCTGCAGTTACCGATCATCCTACCATGAACTTGGTTATTAGTCTAGAGTACAACTTGTCTGAGAAAGGAGGAGTGACTGCAGAATTATGCCAGGGTTGTTTGGAACCACAAAGACCCTCTTGAAGGCTTCACTATGGACTATGGTGGTGGGGCACAGCTCCTTAGACTGCTAAGAAGGAGTACACAAAGGGCCAGAAAAGGTGAACAGATGCCCAACATCAGTATCATTAGAGATGTAGATCAAAGCCCCAGTGAGGGACCATCTCACACCTGTCAAGATGGTTGCTCTCAAACTACATAAAGGAACAAGTGTCACCCAGAAGGTAGAAAAGTAGAAACCCTTGTGTACTGTTGGTGGGACTTTAAAATTTTGCAGTCACTATGAAAAACAGCATGGAAAGTCCGCAAAAAAAAAAAAAAAATAAAAATCGGGTTGGAGAGATGTCTCAGCATTTAAAGGTGCTTCTTTGCAAAGCCTCACAGCCCGGGGTTCAGTTCCCCAGTACCTACATAAAGCCAGATGCACAAAGTGGTACATACATCTGGAGTTTGTTTGCAGTGGCAGAAGGCCCTGGGGTATCTGTTCTTCCTCCTCCCCTCTCTTCTCCTCCCCCCTTCTCTCTCTCCTTGCAAATAAATATTTTAAAAATATAAAAATAAAAATAGAATGACCTGATGACCCAACAATCCTGCTTCTGGGTATTTATACAAAAGAACTGAAAGTAGGGACTCCAAAAGATATTTGCAAACATGTGTGTGATAGTTAATCTGGGTTGTCAACTTGACCGGATTTAGAATCACCATGGAAACAAGTATGTGAGGAATTTTCTGTATTAGGTTAATTGAAGTGGACGACTCACCCTAACTGTGGGCAGCACGTTCCATGGGCTGGCATCTCATGATGAAGAACGGCTGGGTAGCCGTGCTCAGAGCGCTCTCAGCTTCTTCCCTGTGCACTGAGTGTGACCAGCTCCCTCAAGCTCCTGCTGCCATGCCTTCCCTGCCCCGATGGGCTGTAGGCTAAATAAACTTTCTCCTTAAATTGTTTGTGTCAGGTATTGTATTGCAGCAGTGATGAAATCAATAGTACAAGGTGCTCCTAACAGCATTATTCACAATAGTTTGTAGGGATATGAAGACAATGTGGCTGTGACATCTGTCTCCCTACTGATTGCCAGGCTGGTTCAGCTGATCTTGCTGAATAGGTGGGTAACCCCTTCCTCCCTCTCTGCTCCGTTCGTCCCTCCCAAAGCCACACTTGATTCAAGAGGATGACCTTTTCGAACAGAGAAAGACTACTTTTTTTTTTTTTTGTTTTTGTGGTAGGGTCTCATTCTAGCCCAGGCTGATGTAGTGTCAGGCTGGCCTTGAACTCATGGTGATCCTCCTACCTCTAACTCCTGAGGCTGGGATTAAAGGTGTGTACCACCATGTTCGGCTGACTACTTTTTGATCAAAAATGTACAAGTAACTGAGCTTCCTGGCTGGAAGCTCCAGACAGGGTCACGAGAGCTAACAAATACTGGTAGGTAGCCCATTTTTTCCACAGATGCATGGCTAAACAACATGTATTACATGCAGAATAGAATATTGCTAAGCATTTAAAAGGAAATCTTAGCCGGGCATTGTGGCATACACCTTTAATCCCAGCACTCAGGAGGCAGAAGTAGAAGGATCGAGGCACCCTGAGACTACATAGCGAATTCCAGGTCAGCCTGAGCTAGATAAGAGACCCTACCTGGAAAAACCAAAAAAAAAAGGAAATCTTGTGGGCTGGAGAGATGGCTTAGTTGAGGTGCATGTCTGAAAAGCCTAAGGACCCTGGTTCGACCCTCCAGGTCCCACATAACCCAAATGCACAAGGTGGCACATGCATCTGGAGTTTGTTTGCAGTGGCTAGAGGCCCTGGCGTGCCCATTCTCACTCTCACCCTCTATCTTCCTCTCTGTCTCTAATAAATAAAAATAAAATCTTTAAGCCGGGCGTGGTGGCGCACGCCTTTAATCCCAGCACTTGGGAGGCAGAGGTAGGAGGATCGCGGTGAGTTGGAGACCACCCTGAGACTACATAGTTAATTCCAGGTCAGCCTGAGACAGAGTGACACCCTACCTCGAAAAGCCAAAAAAATAATAAAATAATAAAATCTTTAAAAAAAAAAAAAAAAAAAAAGGAAATCTTGTCACATGTTACAATGGATGAGCCCTGAGGACATTATGTTAAATGAAACAAGCCACTCAAAAAAAGACAAATATTCTGATTTCACTGTAGGATGTTTCTAGAAGAGTTGAATTCATAGAGGTGAAAAGTAGAATAATGGTTCCCAGGGGCTGGAGATGGGAGAAATAGGGAATTGTGGTGAGATTTTTTTTGTTTGTTTTTGGTTATTTTTGTGTGTGAATGTTTGATCATGTGTGTGCAGGCATGCATGTGTGTTCATGTGTGTGGAGGTCAGAGGTAACCTTAAGTGTTGTTCCTCAGGCACCATCCACCTTTTAAAAACAATTTTATAAAAGCTGGGCGTGGTCGTACATGCCTTTAATCCCAGCACTCGGGAGGCAGAGGTAGGAGGATCACCGAGAGTTCGAGGCCACCCTGAGACTACATAGTGAATTCCAGGTAGAGTGAAATCTACAAACAGAACAAAAAACAATTTTATTAACCTGGTGTGGTGGCGCACACCTTTAATCCCAGCACTTGGGAGGCACAGGTAGGACTGCCATGAGTTCAAGGCCAAGCTGAGATTACGTAGTGAATTATACAGGTCAGCCTGAGCTACAGTGAGAACCTACCTCGAAAAAAAATTATTTATTTGAGGGGGGGGAGGGAGAGAGACAGAAAGTGAGTGCACCAGGGCCTCCAGCCACTACAAACAAACTCCAGATGCATGTGCCACCTTGTGTATCTGGTTTATGTGGGAACTGGGGAATCGAACCTGGGTCCTTAGGCTTTGTAGGCAAATCCCTTAACTCCACCTTTTATGTATTTGCAAGCAGGAACATAGAAGAGAGACAGAGGATAGGTGTGCCAGGGCCTCCAGCCACTGCAAATAAACTCCAGACATTTGCGCCACTTTGTGTATGTGGCTTTACATGGGCACTGGGGAATCGAACTCAGGCTATTAGGCTCTGCAGGCAAGTGCCTTAACCCCTAAACCATCTCTCCAGCCTTTTTGTTTGTTTTCAAGGTAGGGTCTCACTCTAGCCAGGGCTGACCTAGAACTTGCTCTGTAGCTTTAGGCTGGCCTTGAACTCAGTGATTCTCCTACCTCTGCCTCCTGAGCCACGCCTGGCCCATCCACTTTTTTGTTGTTGGTTTTGTTTTTGTTTTTTTCGAGGTAGGGTCTCACTCTGGCCCAGGTTGATCTGGAATTCACTATGTAGTCTCAGGGTGGCCTCCTACCTCTGCCTGCAGAGTACTGGGATTAAAGGTGAGCACCACCACGCCCAGCAGGAGGATCACTGTGAGTTCAAGGCCACCCTGAGACTACAAAGTAAATTCCAGGTCAGCCTGGGCTAGAGTGAAACCCTACCTCAAAAAGCCAAAAAAGAAAAGAAAAAACTCACAGAGGCCAGGTGTGGTGGCACACGAACCCTCCCCCCAAACCCCCAAAAGAAAAAGTCATAGGGCTAGAGAGATGGCTTAGTGGTTAAGGCACTTGCCTGCAAAGCCAAAGGACCCAGGTTTGATTCCCCAGGACCCACATAACCCAGATGCACAAGGCTGCACATGCATCTGGAATTTGTTAGCAGCGGCTGGAGGCTCTGGCATGCTCATTGTCTCCCAAATAAAATATTATACATATTTTAAAAAAACAAACTGTCGTGCCAGGTATGGTGGTGCACACCTTTAATGCTAGCACTTGGGAGGCAGTGGTAGGAGGATCGCTGTGAGTTCAAGGCCACCCTGAGACTACATAGTGAATTTCAGGTCAACCTGGGTTAGAGTAAACCCCTATCTTGAAAAAAAAAAACAAACAAACAAACAAAACCACAAAAAACAGCCGGGCATGGTGGCGCACACCTTTAATCCCAGCACTCAGGAGGCAGAGGTAGGAGGATCGCTGTGAGTTCGAGGCCACCCTGAGACTACGTAGTTAATTCCAGGTCAGCCTGGGCTACAGTGAGACCTACCTCAGAAAAAAAAAAAAAACAAACAAAAAAAAAAAAACAGTCATGGGTATGTATTTTTTTACATTGCAAACTTACTAAAGGTGACGAATGGTACTGAAAAGCCATTGAACCCAATCTCAGAGATGAGAAAACCAATCCCAGAGAGAAGTGACTTGTCCCAGGGGGCACAGTCCCAGCAGGATTCAGATCAGGACAGACTTGGCAGATGGAGTGTATGACTATCTCTGATGTTTCACAATGTCAGGTAAGCTCAGCCAGGTTCAGTGTGTCTATCCCTACAGGATGTTCTCAGGGTTGGTTTGTAAGTAGCCAAGGAGGGTTCAGATGATTCCAATGTGCCAAGCATACTTGGGGCCCAAGAAGGTTATCTAGAAATTTCACTTAAGAACAATTGCATGGCTGAAGTCAACGAAACTTCTCCAGCTATCCCCAAGAGCCAAAGCTTTGAGTTTCTCGAGCAAGGCTGCAGCACTTGGAAGCAGCTATAATGGGGTAAAGAATGTGGGGAACAGCTAGATTCAAATTCCAGCTCTTCCAAGTGCCTCAGCCTGTTTTTACATTTTCATGTGTGTGTGGTGGGGTGTGGTGTGCTGGGAGCAAAACCCCATTCCTGACCATGCTAGACCAGAGCTGACCCCTTGAGCTATGTCCCTAGCTCTCCGCAAGTACAAGAAATCTAGGGGGTGGGTTAATAGTATGGGCCTTAGAATCTTAGGATGTCTTTGTGATCTCCATTGCCTCTATCTGTTAATCTGTAACTGGGGGAGAATAGGCTGAAGTGAATTGGTTCATTAAGAAGGCTCAGCTAAAGCCGGCATGGTGGCACATGCCTTTAATCCCAGCACTTGGGAGGCAGAGGTAGGAGGACTGCCATGAGTTCAAGGCCACCCTGAGATGACATAGTAAATTCCAGGTTAGCCTGGGCTACAGTGAGACCCTACCTCAAAAAACCAAAAAAGGCTCAGCTATCAGCAGCTGTTCCCAGTGTAAGGTGTGGTCATAACAGCCACACCTGGGGCCTGACCATTCAGTGCTCGGCAAGAGCAGGCAAGAGTCAGGCAGAGTCCTAAGGCCTCAGGAATGTCTCATGGAATCTCCTTGGTCCCAAGTGTGGCTGGGTTCCAGGCACAAAAGCTGGGGGACTGGAACGATTAAGTCCAGGGTCAGGTATTCAATGTCCTTTGTCCCCAGCAGACTTGGGGTTGACACTGTTAAGATGGAAAGAGCCTACAGTGCAGGAGATGATCCCATGGTCATCTCATGATATGCATGTCCTCTCCTGACATCTTCTCCGGCTTTCCTTGCATTTTTACTTTCCTCCTTCAAACTCCTGGATATTTTACTGGTGTGCAGTGTTGTTTCTTGCTGATGATCACAGTGCAGACCCCAGTATTGGTTGAATGATTCAATGGGTGTACAGTGAATACCTATGGGGCCTGGGGAGATAAGGAGGGACTCAAACCAGGATGGGGCGGGGCAGAGCAGGGATGGGGGAACAAAGGAGGTACAGGGAAGGCAGGAGAGTCCTGGGAACCAGCTAAGGCCAGGGATGTGAAGGCAGATGATTTTTTTTTTGTTGTTTTTTGAGGTAGGGACTTACTCTAACCCAGGCTGACCTGAAATTCACCATGTAGTCTCAGCCTGGGCTTGAAGTCACAGCAATCCTACCTCCAACTCCCAAGTGCTGGGATTAAAGGAGTGCATTACCACAAGGCAAAGAATTTTAAGAGCCCTGATGCACCCATAGGTAATCTACCTGCCAGCTGGGCCTCAGGCCAGTAGAGAAGTCCCAGTAGGCCATTACCTGCTTAACGCTGCCTAGCCCCAGAGGAGGAAAGGGGGCCCACAAGACACCTCCTCAGTCCCACTCTTTTTTTTTTTTTTTTTGGTTTTTTGAGGTAGGGTCTCACTCTAGCCCAGGACCTGGGATTTACTCTGTATTCTCAGGGTGGCTTTGAACTCACAGCCAACCTCTGCCTCCAGAGTGCTGGGATTAAAGGCGTGTGCCACCACGCCCAGCTAGAAGCTTTTTTTTTTTCTCAGTCTCACTCTTAAGACCATGTTCCTTCCACTCGTGTTGGTTCTCTCTTGCTAAGAATCTAAGTCTAGGGGTGGGAAATCCAGACCTCCCTCCCATGGGCCAACCCTGCACTATAGGCAGACATCACCAGTCAATCCTGCACTGTCCTGCTAAGCCCCAGGCAGCCTAGATGCGTTTGATATACTAGAGGTAATCTCTGAGGGCTAGGTGATCCAGAGGACAGAACTGCCCAAATTGCACAAAGGGAAGGAGGGCTCATTCCAATCCCCCATAATTCCACAGAACCACTAAGGACTGACAGTCTTTCCGATAACAAGCATATGTGGGTGGCTTCAGGATTTGTGGGTTTAATCCCAAGCACGAGGGCAGGCAGGGAAAGGATTTGATTTCATTCCTTCAGATGCCCAAGCCCTGGCCAGAGCCCCAGGGTGCAGGACTGAAGGCCACAGCTGTCCAGCCCCTACCAACAAAGCCTTCCTTTATTAAATAGAGATCATGTTACATTCCTCTGAGAAGGAAATCAGGGCGTGGTGAGGGATGTACCTAGGTTGGAACCCCTAAGCCTGGTTCTGAGTGGGCTATGATGGGTGGGGCAGTGGCCAGGTCCTGCATGACCTGCCCACGCCAAGCAGCCCAATGTATGGTGCAGGCATCCTGAGGCCCATTTGGGAGGAAAGTGCCCCAATCCTCCAGCAGTTTTGGGATCAGGGCCTCCTGGAGCCAGAGGCTGAGAGGGGAGGATGGGGACAGGGAAGCTGGGGTCCAGACTCCTCTTCAGAGAGCTTTGGGGCAGGTCTCCACCTTGTTCAAGTTGGGGTAAGGGGAACAGCAGTGGAGGCCCTGCCACTAGGGCAGTCAATGGAAGACCATGTGGGAGCAGGGTGAGGGCTGGCCACAAGTGGGCACTGCTGGCCCGGCTGTGGTGGAGGATAACCAGCGATCCAGTAACCCCAGGGAAGTTCCCTTCTGAAGATGTGGCAGTAAAAAAGGCATTGGTAGGTAGCAGTTGAGGAGGTGCTGGTTGCTCTGGGGTCCCCTCCCAGTGCTGAGCCCCCAAGTATGGCTCCAAGCTCCTTGGTCTTTTGTGCTTTTAGAAAATTCTCTTGGTGGCTGCAGAGTCTAGCAGACAAGACAAGACAAAGGGATCATCTCACAAAGTCCAACCAGCCTGTCCCTCTGTCCCAGGATGGATGTTTGGTGTTGGCTCGGTGCTGCCTCATAGACTGGCCATTTGTCTGTTTTCTCAGCTTCTGCCTTAAGGCTGGCTCTAGAACCCTGTTTTCCAATCTGTCTGTCCTGAAGCAGGTGTTTGCTCCAGCTCAGAGCCAGCCCTCTTCAGCCCCAGGCAGTGCCCTAGGCCTCCTGGGAAAAGAAGCCAAGCTTGGCCAAGTGACATCTCTTTCCGAAGCCTCATGATCTCCCAGAACATCGGCTCCACTGTGGGCAGAGAGAGACAGCTCAGAGTCACCTCAGGCAGCAGGCCTGGCCCTTTCCCCTTGGCTTTGGGCAGGACAATGGGCTGACCAGACATGTAGATACATTTTGTCCCACCCCAATGTATGCTGGGAACTGCAGCTCACAGGTTGCAAATACTTTCCAACCCTGGCCCAGGGCAGGGAGTGGGGAGGAAGAATGCCTTAGGCAAAGGCTTGAGAGGCAGAGAGCCCATTGTTCTGGTGGCCTTGAGGGAATAAGGGACAGAGTCACAGGGGAGGGAGGCCCCATAGTATGAAGCCTTGAATGCCCAGCCTGCAACAGAAATGCTGTTCCTACAAGCCCTAGGGGCTCAGAGAGATTTCTGGGCTGCAGAAAGAGTAACTGGACACAGGTAGGTAGGAAGTACCAGGATTGCTGTCTGGATGAGGTAGAGCCCAGCAGGCTCAGCTTTTATAGCTCAGCTCCCCCTGGAACCCAACACTGTGAATCTTTCACTAGCCCACAACCTTCCCTTTTGCTGGCAGATAGACTCGGAATTCCTTCCACTATACTGTGTCTCCCCTCTTGGGAACCATTCCTGAACTTGCCACAAGGGGGCGCTCACCGTCCTGTCGAACAAGCCCTTGCTGTATGTAGCGTACGTAGGTGAAGAAGTTGCACACTGCGGTGATCTGCAGGCAGAAAGGCGAGGGTGTGACCCACCAGACCTTCCACACTTAGTGTATATGTGTGGATCCCCCAAAAGCCAATGTGGACCTGATACCAGAGCAGGAAGTCCCAGGTACCCCTGACTCTTCTGGTCTGGATTTTCAAGTTGTAATTAAAAGCAGCAAGACGAGCACTGCCCCTAATAACAGTGACCTGTTAAATGCACAGCAAGGGAGGCAGACACATTCATCATTCCCATTCAACAGGTGGGGAGACCACGGCCCAAATGACACTAAGCCCCCTGAGAAAAACTGGACTATGGAGCTTGGCAGAGGCCAGGCTGATGGACAAAATCAGATATCCCACTCCAGAATACATGTTCAGCCTCCAGTGGACCTGCCTCTCCTGCGCATGGAGGTCTGGACCCCCAAGGCCTGAGCCAGGCGCCATGTGCAATTCCAGGAAAGATAATCAGAGTCCCTTACTTGGGCTGCTCTGGTCCCTGTGCCTGTGCCAAGTCTGGTTTGGGGCCTGTTCCGTGCCAAGCCTTGGCAACCGTTCATTGGCTCAGGCACTGTTCAAGGGCTCTCATGCAGTGGGGAGTACCCTGCCCAGGGGCCTATCCTACGTCAGGCCCACCTCTCAGCTCTGACAGTATAGGCTGGGCCTGGTCCACAGAACTCCCTATGCCAGTGACTATCTGGAGTGGAGGGAACACAAAGCCAGCTCCCTGCTTAGGGTGGGAGCAGCTCTGTGCTCTGTGGTCCCTCTTGATCCAGCTGAAGCTAGGCTCCATCTTGTCTTGTGTCCTTTCCCTGCCCTCATTCTGTTTCTCTCACCTCCCTAAGAAGTTCTGAAAATGTCCATGACGGAGTCTACCTCTAGGGAACACAACTGAGACAGGGTAGGAGGCAGCAAGGCAGCTGTGTCCACAAGCATCCCTGTGACATACCCAGGGCTCTAGGGCATGAAAGCCCCATGTAGAAGCACTGAGAAGCTGAAGAGTGAACGAGCCAGCAGGGAGTGGTGATGTTCCCTGTAGGCCTCCAAACACAGAACTTGCTGGAAGGCCAAGGGGGTGCAGAGAATTGGGTTACTTGGCAAAGGCAAGGTGGTATAAGAAAACTCTTGAGGATCAGCCTGATGCCGCTAAGCCTGGTGCTGGGGAGGGGAAGCAAGGATTTTGGGATGGAGTGGGGTGGGAACATTTCTAGTGACAGGTGCGCAGCGGGCCCCACCACTTTCCTGAGTAGGAGTGGTGAAGTGGTGGGGTCCTTCCCCAGAGCTATACTCCTTGTCAATGCCTCGTCTCTTGGTTTCATTAGATCCTCCTGTCCTCTCCCAAGCTTTGCCCAACAGACCCAGATGCCCAGGCTGGTATCAAAGAAAGTGCAGCTGGATGGGTTTTGCCAGGCCTGGGGATGACTAGGCTGGTGTGGGCTCTTCCATTGAGCTGTAGATGGGACTGGGAAGGGATGCAGGGGACTTCTGGCCATTAAGCAAGCCACAGGGTAGGAGCTGTAGACACAATTCAGCATTGGGACACTCCAGGTCTAGACTGTGGTCCTGGGGCATTCTTTTGCCCTGTTGTGAAAGGCCATGTGGCAGGAACTGGGCAGCCTCTAAAAGCTGAAGGTGTTGCCCATGGCCCATAGGGACCTCTGTCCTGTGACCACACAAAACTAAATTCTAACAGCTGCAAGAACTTAGAGAAGGACCCTGAAGTCAGGGAAGAACCTGGCTGAGCTGACCCCAATTGCAAATTTGAGTCTCTGAGCAGAGGTCATCCACTAAACAAGACCCAGGCTCTTGGCCCAGGACAAAGGTAAGACAGTAAGAGTACTGTCTAAGCTGCCGTGTTTATGGAAATTCATCATTTACCAACAGGAAACCAATACATCTAGCCAGGAGTCTGTGCACCTCAGTGGGCCTGAACACCACTCTGCAGAAAGAAGAATTGTCCAGGTTGTGCTCCCAGACCTGGACCCACAGTATCATTCCTGGTGGCCCCGAGTTGAGTGACACTTGTGAAAGGTGACTCACCCTGGCCCGAGAGGATGGGGAGATGTAGTAGTGGCTCTCAGAGTCCCCAAGCCGGATGCGGTGTCGACAGATGCGGACCAGCCCGCTCAGGGCACATGTGCTGGGGAGAGCAGAGGCGGCATAGTGACTGAATGAGATTGCCTACTCTACCCATGAAGCAGCCAGAGGATGCACAGACGCAACTTCTAAAGGAGCCCAGGGCTAGACCAAGATGCAGAGGGGTGGCCCCAAGAGTCCCAGGATAGACCTTAAACCTAGCTGATCCATGCTGAGACACCTTGCCTTGCTCTGCATGGGCAACAGAATTCCGGTAACTCATGTGTACCAAAGCCCTCTTCCCCCACAGCCTCTAAAACTACCACCTGAGTTGGAATTTCAGACCCAGTCACCTCTTCCCCTGAGCTCAGGTCTGGCTGCCTCTCCCTTCCCTGCCCCAGGCTTGTGCAACTAGTCCCCATGACCCCCATTATTCCCTCCATGGTTCATAGCTGCCTTCCCATGCAGGTCCCACTGACAAGCTCATCGTGGGTCATCTCTCTCCTCAGCCCAGGCCACTCCTATGATAGGCGTCAGTGTGTCACTCCTGAGAGCCTGCCACCTGGCCTCCCACTCCCAAATCTCACCCCCTCCACTGGTCCCTGCCTCTACAATGATCTCTATGGCATCACCTACTAGGCTCCCTCCCCCACCTGTGCACTTGACCAGACTAGGTCATGCCTTTTGTTTAAATTCCCTCAGCTACTTCTAATCTCCCCTCTCCCTTTCTTCTGTGCTATAGCAGCTTTTCCAAAAAGCCACATCTAATCCATCCCTTTTCCCTGTGGTTCCTTCCAGCCCAGGAAATAGTTTTGGAGAATCTCAAGTAAAAAAAAAAAAAGGTTGAGGCCGGGTGTGGTGGTGCACGCCTTTAATCCCAGCACTCAGGAGGCAGAGGTAGGAGGATTGCTGAGAGTTCAAGGCCACCCTGAGACTACATAGTGAATTCCAGGTCAGCCTGGACCAGAGTGAGACCCTACCTCGAAAAACCAAAAACAAAAAACAAAACAAAAAAAAAGGTTGAGTTGGCCATGGTGGCACACTCCTTTAATCCCAGCACTTGGGAGGCAGAGGTAAAAGGATCACCAAGAGTTCGAGGCTAGCCTGAGACTATGTAGTGAATTCCAGGTCAGCCGGGGCTACAGCAAGACCCTACCTTGAGAAAACAACAACAACAACAACAACAAAAAGGTTGGAGGGCTGGAGAGATAGCTTAGCAGTTAAGGCACTTGCCTACAAAGCCAAAAGACTTAAGTTCAGGGCTGGAGAGATGGCTTAGGGGTTAAGGCGCCTGCCTCCTAAGCCTAAGAACACTGGTTCCAATCTCCAGGTCCCACGTTTAGCCAGATGCAAAGTGACTCAAGGGCGCAACGCCACACTTGGCCACAAGGGGGGGCGCACGCATCTAGATTTCGTTCACAGCAGCTGAGACACTGCTGGCGCGCCCATCTCTGTCTTCCTGTCCCTCTCTCTCTGTGTCTCTCTCCAAAAAAACTAATAAAAATTTAAAAAAAAAAAACACAAGTTCAATTTCCCTAGTACCCACGTGAAGCCAGATGCACAAGGTGGCACACATGTCTGGAGTCCATTTGCAGTGGCCAGAGGCCCTGGCACACACATTCTCTCTATCTGCCTCTTTCTCTCTCTCTAATAAAGTAAATAAATAAATAAATAAAATTTAAGTTTGGAGCCGGGTGTGGTGATGCACTCCTTTAATCCCAGCACTTGGGAGGCAGAGATAGGGGGATCACCGTGAGTTTGAGGCCCGTCTGAGACTATATAGTGAATTCTAGGTCAGTCTGGACTCGAGTGAGACCCTACTAGAAAAAGGTTGGAGGACATATGAGAGTGTTTGTTGCCACCTCCTTAGCTGTGAGGTTGAATGGACCAGAAAGCCATCTTGGGGAGAATTTGCTGATGAGCTATATATAAACCATCAGCCTAGCAGGCTGGTGCCCAAGCCAGTAAAGGCTCTTTTACACTCTAGCTCTGAACATTCTCCAGGCTTAGCCCCAAGTTCCTGTCATCCCCTCAACTCTGGTTGCTGATCTAGAGTTGTTTCTGTAAATATCCCAGCTTCTCCAACCTTTGCTCACTCTGTTCCTTATGCCTGTAAGGCCCTTCTCTGCTCGGCTCACTCCTATTTATTCATCCTGGCTCAGAGTTCCCTCGGTGGAGTACGGTTTTCATCAAGGGACCAGCCCTCCTAGGCCACATGTAGAATGCCAAGGGAAAACCTCCCGCCTCTGCTCCTTGGTCCACCCTGGCTGTTTCATTCTGCTGATGCCTCTGCTCAGCACCGGCTGAGTAACAGGCAGGATAAGATGCCAGGACCATTGGTAATTTTTTTGGCAAAAGGCAGGGCCAGACACTGGCAATCACTTATGTGTCTATCAGAGCCCAGAACCCCTGTGGGACAAAAGGGGAGGGAGAGGGAACATGAGACCAAGCCAAGAAGAGATACCCAGCTCCCAGCAGGAATTTCTGCCAAAGAGGCTTCCTGGCCTCACATGAGGGCAGTAACTATCCCTCTCTTGAAAGGTCACCATGTCCCCAGGCTAGGTCATGCACCTTGATGCCCTACCCAGGCCTGAATGCCACAGCCCCTGCCCACTCTGGGACCCCACACCAGGACCCAGGAAGCCTGAAATTCAATCCTCTACCCTGTCCCCTCAGTGCAATCCAAGGTTTGGGGCTTTCTCAAGTGGGCAGAAAGGGACCCTTACTTGGCGCTTCCACAGTCAACTGCAGCCATCTTCACTGTGGGGAGGGTCTGCGAAGCCACAGGCTCAATGGTGAGTGTGTTGTCCTCCACGGCAGCCCGCACCAGCGCAGAGAGCTGTGGCAGACCAGGGTGGGGCTGTGAGGGGCTGAGCACCAGCTGAGGGCTAATAGGACACCATGCCAGTCTTCCTCTGCCCCTTTGGCCCACCTCACCTCCTGCATTGTGAAGTCCAGGCAGGGGCCCACATCCTCGCGGTACACCCTCTCCAGGAAGGGGCAGGTCTTGTCCAGGGTGGGTGATGCCTTCCAAGCCTGGAACTCCGCAAACAGAGTTGTGTCTACCTGGGTGGGAGGTGAGCCAGGTGGGGCAGTCAGGGCTGAGGGGAGGCAGAGATGAGGGACAGGAGAGCAGGGAGATGCAGGAGGGCCTCAAGGGCCAGCAGGCCTGTTCCCAGCAGCCATGCAGGGGAACAGAGTCCAGGAGAAGAAAAGCTCCTGTGTGTCTTTTATACCAAAGAGTTTAGAACTATGTGTTTTGTACCCAGGTGTCCTTCCAATCTCTTGGCACTGCAAAATGACAGACTTGGGCCCACAGCCTTGACCTAAACACCCCCCACTGCCTCCTTTTGGAGGAAAGGTCAAGACCGAGCCCACAGGAACCTATTGATCCCTACAGGAACGTAAAGATCCCTGCATGTCTAGGACGCACACGCAGGCACATGCACACAGAAGAGAACACACACAGGCTGCCCTGCCATCCACTTGGCAGAGGTGGCGCTGGCTGCCCAGGGCTGCATGCACAGTGAGCGAAGCCCGGAGAACAGAAGGGGAGAACAGAAGGGGCGGCCCTCGCTGTGAGCCATTACCTGTCGGGAAAAGGAGAGAGAGGTAGCGGAGGTGGGGGCTGCGGGTGGCTCCCCAGGCAGGAGCTGCCAGGCTGGCTCGTAGGTGAGATGGATGGCCTTGCTGGGGATCACACACAGGAGTAGGGAGAGTAAGGGGGGCAGCCCAGACTGGGCCAGAGGGGGTGGGTAGACAGACAGATGGACGAACAGACAGATGGACAGAGACGGACAGGAGGAAAGAGGAGATGTCAGTGTCCAGTCTGAAGCTCAGCACTCAGAAAGGGGCTTTGCTGAGCCTCCTCCCTGGAGGCTAGGGAGATAGATAGAAGGGCAGATCTAAGCAGGAGTACACTTGAGCCAGAGCCCCAGGAAGTTGAATCCTAACCCATCTTTCCAGGGTGTTTACCTAATGCAGCCCTGAGACAGGGTTCCATGTAGTCCATGTTGGCCTCAAACACACTAAGGATGACCTTACACTGCTTGATCCTTTTGACTTTACCTCCTGGGTGCTGGGATTGCAAGTATGTACAACCACACTCAGTGCATGCTAAGGACTGAACCCAGGACCTCCTGCATGCTAAGCAAGCACTCTACCAACTGAGCTACATCCTTAGGCCCTGAGCTCACTCCCTGCAGTCCCTCCCCCGGCCCCATGGTCATGTGAGGAAATGGAAGTGCTATCTGGCAGCCTCCTTGTCAAGGGCCTGTGGCCATGAGCACTTGTGACTGGCTGAGGCAGGGGAGGGATACCTGTCTTGGCACCACAGTTAAATACATTGAGGACCTTTGAGGGCAGGGATGTCAAAAGGTGATCCTAGGCCCTGAGACTGTGGCCAGGCAGCCCCTCCCAAGAGGCCCAGTGTCTCCTGCCTGTCCTCTGAAGGCCAAGGAAGTGTCTTCGCAGAGGACCCATGAGAAGGGACCCCTGGAGACAGAACCAGCCTCAGGTTCAAAGAACACTACCCCCCACTTGGAGTCAGCAGAGTCTGTCCAGCCTTCACAACGCAGAGGACTCCAAGGTCCAGGCAGTGGCGAGGCAGCCTACAGGTCCCACAGGAGGGCTCAGGCTGGCCCTCACTGGCCTCTACCCAGCTGGCTGAGTGTATGGCCCCCCTCCCCATCCTGTGCCTCACCTCCTTGCCCTCCTTGTCTGGGGTGGGGATGCGCCCTGCAGTGGGACAGACGACGGGGCAGAAGGAGCTACTGGTGCTCTTATGACGTGAGTGGCCCTTTCGTGGTCCAGCCTTGGTGGGGCTCAGTAGCTGTGGATGGAGCTCACGGTTGGGAGAGGCTGGTGTAGACGTGATGACCAGTGTCTTCAAGGCTGTCACCTCCGCCTGCAGCATGTCGATCTGCCCCAGATGGGATGGCCATCAACCCCAACCCAGGGTTAACGCCATCCTGGTTACCATAGCCTATTAGTCAGCTAGCTCAAAACGGCCCAACCCCAGTAATGCACCCCTTTCTAAGGTGGAGGTAAAGACACGGAGAATGGGCACGCCAGCAGCCTCTCAGCCACTGTGAATGAAGGCTAGATGCATGCGCCCCCTTTTGGGCAAGTGCAGCATTGTGCCTTTGAGTCACTTTGCGTCTGGCTAAATCTGGAGGATCTAACAGGCATTCTTAGGCTTAGCAGGCAGGCGCCTTAACCACTAAGCCATCTCTCCAGCACCAAGATACCGTTTTTATAGTTAAGAGAAACTGAGGCTGAGAAGACACGTGGCCTGCCTCGCTCAGGTCACATTATGAGTGCTAATACTCAGTTGGAAGCAAGTGTTTGGTACCTTCCTAGATTCCCATTGAGCATTCTGGGGTCCCTAGAAGCCAACAACAACCCTGGCCTCACATTTTACTGATGGGCAAACTGGCTACTTAAAAGGAAGCTACTTGCCCACACACAACAGCCACATCCAGGTTTCTGCTGTGAAAGGGGGCTGGGAGGACAGAGAAAGAACTATAGTCATCAGTAGGTCCTCCCAGGACTCAGAAAACGCCAGAAAAATCTCTGTGGTGAGCAGAAACATCGATAAGGTCTGGGACATGTGGCTGCGGAATCTCAGACCCTGCCTAGGCTTCCCTGGGTCTGGATTCACCTGTTCCTGCTGCCCCACTGGTCCTGTGAAGGTCCTGCTGGACGGCTGATAGCTGAGACCAAAACTCCCAGTGAGGGGTAGAATGGCAGCGTGAAGCTGATGGGGATGCGCCTCACCTTGCCCCAGGCTTCCTTCAGCTGCTTTTCCGCGGCTGCCTGCTTCATGTTGGCTTCCCGAACCATCTTATGGGCTTCCTAAAAGGGGTCAGCCTCTGTGTGAGTGGTCACATACCACCAGACACTTGGGCCACCGTACCCAGGCTGCCCCTGCCCGCCCACCTGGCATACCTCGAATAGGCTGGCCGTGAGTTCCTCCAGCTCCTGTTCGAGCTGCTCGCGCACCTTGCATAGCCGCTCACACTCTTCGTCCTTCAGTTTCAGCTCCTGGGCACAGGCAGGAGGTTGTCAGCCCACCTGCCAGGCTCCAGCTCTCCCCTTCCCCCACAGTCCCTTGTGTGAGGCTTTAGGGCACCAACTTCCTGCCTCTGTGCTCAACACTGTGTGGTACCCTCTATTTAGCACATACATGAAGTGAGAACTCCAGCCTGGTGGCACATCAGACCCGGTGCAGGTTTTCAGCTAAGTCAAGATGTGTCAAAGTCACTTAAGACTCAAGATGCTGGTTGGGGATGTAGCTCCGTGGGAAAGCACTTGCCTAGAATCCTTGAGGTCCCAGTAACACAAAGAATCAAACAGAAGAAGACACAAGAAGCTGGGGGTGTGGCTCCGTAGTAAAACAGGTGGTCAGCATGCCTGTGAGACGCTGGGCTCCTGGACTTTTGTTTTCTTGGCTGGGTAAAGATGGGGGACCCTGCTTTATCGGCACATGGGGCTGACCATGGAGGTTGCTTTAGGATAGCCTGTGCCTGGGACAGATGCCTGCACAGTTGCCCAGTGATTCCCTATCCCCTCTAGGAGACCCACACCATGCCCCCTGTGCAAACACTCTCCTGCACACGTACACACATATATACATGCATGAACATGAGCCATATCAGTGCATTTATATGTCCATGGATGGACAGTGCTGCCCCCTGAAGCCATCCCCAGCACCAGGAAAAAGAAAGACAGAAGAACAGCCTCTTCCTTTGAATTCCCAGGAGTCCAGCACTGGTCAAGCACATGGCCAAGTGCATGACCACTCCCCCTGACATGTGTCTGGGCTTACCCAGACTAAGTGCTCTTCCCCCATCCCCTCCACCCTGCTCTGGGGCCCCCACCTTCTGGGCTTTGTGGAGCTCTTCCTTCAGGAACTCAGAGCCCTTCTCTCGGATCTCCATGGAGGAGCTACGCAGGCGAGATACGACCAGCTGAGCAGCTGCAGGGCTCTCCTCTGCTTGGGCCTCCTCCTCTGGACAGGCCTCCACCAGGCCTCCTGAGGACTCCCTGTGGCCTTTGCAAGAGCCTACATTCCTCCACGAGACCTGGAGGCCTTCATCTGGTTGGGGTGGGCTGCAAGGCAAACAAGGACATCAGTAGACACAAGGTGGGATCTTAAGACCTACCTTGGACAACACTTGGGCCTCAGTCTGCCCACCTGTAAAATAGGGCCACTAAACTATAATCAGGGTTGTTACAAGGGCACAATGACCAAGCATAAGCTCTCTTAGGGGCATCCATCTTTGTCATCCCCCATCCATACTCTAGCTCAGGGTTCAAAGCTGCACATGGCATGCAGTAGGTCAGGACTCTGTCAGGCCTCAGTTGACATTTGTTGAGCAGATGATTATAAATGTGTCAATGTTGAGAATCAGTCTCTGCTCTTATATAGTGGGGATAATCACAATGAATGCCTCAGCCAAGGGTCTAAGGGGATGGGCAGATCTCGACATGGAGGGGACAGTTAGGAGGGAGCTGCCTTAATAGATAACACTTAATACAAATTAAATGTTGTAGTTAATATGACATTCAGGCAAATCAATATGCTAGAATTGATGCAAATGCACCCCCTTTCAGGACAGACTAGAGAGGAAGCATGAGGCTGGGTTGGCAGGAAGATTCCTTGAATAGACTAAGCAAGGCAGATCCACTTCCGGTCCCACTCCCCTAGCTCTCCCTGGACTGCTATGTAATTTCAGGCAAACAATCCTTCTTCTGGACCTCAGGACCCTCCCCTCCCTGAAGCTGTAGACCCCAGTGGGCACTGAGGCCTCTACCTTCAATTCTCCCCCTAACACATTCTCCACCCCAAGCCCCCCTTGGAAGCAGACCCTGGAGACAGAAAGGAGGAAGGCCCAGCCAGGGAAGGTTTATGCCAAGACAGCACCTCCCGATTTGCTCACTCAGCAAAAGCCTGGGGCTCCTGAGCCAGCATCTTCTCAGCAGTAGTAGCTGGACTGGTGGCGGGGGTGGGGGGCACTGATAACAGTGGGGAAGTGAAGGAGAAGGGCTCAGGGAAACCTGCACCACAGGAACACAAAGCAAAGTCGGGGACCATTCTCCCACTCCTTGTTCTCTGGACCTTAGGAAGGTCACCAAACACCTTTTGAGCCTCAGTTTTCCCTCTGGGCAACACAAAGTAACTGAGCACTCAAAGACCCCAAAAATGAGCCCATTGCCAACCCTTTAACATAGCCTTGCCCTGCTGCCCAGGCCCAAGCCTGCCCTCTGCTCTGGAATGGGCCCAGCAGGCAGACTTGAGGCACCTGGCCTTGCCTCAAGAGACTGGGCCTCCACAGAGCACTACCATTCCACCAGGGCACATGCCCAGACTGGTCTCCAACTCACTGCAATCCTCCTACCTCACTCACCCTCGTGAGAGCTGGGACGAAAGGCATGTGCCAACACCCCTGGATTTATCCACTTTTTTTTTTTTTTTTTTTTTTTTTTTTGTGGTTTTTCGAGGTAGGCTCTCGCTCTAAACCCAGAGCTGGGATTAAAGGTGTGTACCACCTTGCCCAGCTTCACTTCTTCTTTTTTTTTTAATCAATTAGTCTTTTAATTTGATGACATCAACTTTTTCTCCTATTATGAGGGTCTTGTGAAGGTAGTGCTAGGCACTGGGAGGTCATGGATATCGAGGCCAATTTCTATCTGAATGATTGCGTTGTAAGCAGTCCTACCCTTTCTTTGGCTCTTATAATCTTTCTGTCACCCCTTCCTCAATGGACCCTGAGCCTTGGAAAATATGATAGAGATGTTTCAGTGCTGGGCTGGAGAGATGGCCTATCAGTTAAGGCATTTGCCTGCAAAGCCAAAGGACCTCAGTTTAATTCCCCCAGGACCCACATAAGCCAGATGCACAAGGTGGTGCATGTGTCTGGAGTTTGTTTACAGTGGCTGGAGGCCCTGGTGTGCTCATTCTCTTTCCATCTGCCTCTTTCTCTCTCTCAAATAAATAAATAAAATGTTTTTTTTTTAAAGAGATGTTTCAGTGCTAAATACTCCTCTGTCACTTCTTCTCAATACTATAGTGCCTTTTGGGTCATCCCAGTGGTTACTGCCATTAAATAACACTTTCTTTTTGCTTTTTCATTTTTTACTTTTTCCTTTTTTCTCTGCCTCTTTTTTACTATGGACAGTTTCAATAAATTTAGACAATAAACCATGATAATTCCCTCCCCTTCACTTCCCCCTTCACAACTCTACTCTCCATCATATCCCCTCCCCCTCTCAATTGCTCTTCTATTTTGATGTCATCATTTTTTTAAATAGTTTTTCAAGGTAGGGTCTCACTCAGCCCAGGCTGTCCTGGAATTCACTATGTAGTCTCAGGGTGGCCCCTCGAACTCTTGGAGATCCTCCCACCTCTGCCTCCCAAGTGCTGGGATTAAAAGCTGATATCATCTGAGTGGAGTTTGAGAAACCAGAACTCAGAGCCTCATACTTAGCAAGGCAAGCAATTGACTGAGTTAACTCCCAACCTCCACCCCTCCTCTTGAACACTCTCTCCACAGCTCTTGGAATCTTGTTCCCAGTCTACAGTTGAGGGATGAAGGCTCCAAAAAGAAAGAGGACTTGCCCGGGGTCACACAGCTGGTTAGGGGTGGTGTGGAGACAGGCAGCTATGTCTTTGGCCAAGGCTCCCAGCTTCTGGCTGAGTGGGCTGGTGGTGGTGTGAGAATGCTGCACATCCCCCTCAGGATCAAGGGCTACTGAGCCCAGGGGGACTCAGTGTCTCCACCCGGGCTGCAAGCAGGGAAACATGATCCAATTCTGACCTAAAATGGCTTCTCAAACTCCACTCAGACCTAGAACACACCTTCCCAAGAGACAGGTTGGGGAAGGAGGCTGTGGTCAAGACTGCCCTGGGAATGTCAGAAGTCCTTGAGAAATGCTTTTCCTGGGGATGGAGGTAGAACCCAGGCAGGAAAAGGTGCTATCAGAATCAAATAGGAAGTCACTTGTCACAGTGCCAGGTGAGTCATGCTTAATTCACACTTGGCAGATGCCCATAATGATTGCCCCAGCTCTGGGTCCCACAGCTAAACTCACAGGCATCCGTGCCCCAAGGTGGTAGAAGGTATCCCCTAGAGACTGGGGCACAACTCCATCTCCTCAGGTGGGAAAGTGTGGTCATAATCACTGAGGCTGGGCTAGCCTAGCACACTCTACCTAGTGTGTGCACTTCAAAGGACGACCTGGGACTTGGGGCAGGTTCCAGACGCCCAGCCTTTGGGCCTTTTCCAAGGCAAGGACCACCCCACCACACACACACCAATGTCCACTCCCTGCCATAGAGAACAAGACTGTCAGCCCTCCATAGACACTGAGGTTCATCCAGCACTGTGTCCTGGACCTTTCTGGGCATGGGCTGGAGGTAAAGCTGAGCCGTCCCCACCATTCTCCCCGCAGCTTCTGACTTTAGCCCATCGCCAAGGGTGTGAGCACCTATTTTGTAGCCAGATAACAAATCTTGGAAGCCTTTTCAGAATGACACAGAGACCCTGAGTGGAAAACCCCAAGTTCAATTCTTAATGCTAGGAAGTATGGGAACAGAAGGCTTCCTTGAAGATACTAACTTGCCATAGCCTGGGCAAGGAAAGGCAGAGGCAGGAGGGGAAGAAGGGCGCAGACTGCTTGTGGACGGAAGTGCCAATCTGCAGACCTCCCCACCCCCACCTCACTTCCTGAATGCTCCTGCGACTCAGAAATTTCAGAGGAAAACTAAGGAGATTCAAGATCCATCAAATTGACAAGAAAAGATGTGCCACCTCTACCACACCTGCCAGGGCCCAAGAGAAACTGCAGAGGAAGTAGGGACATGAGTATTGGCTCCCACTGCCAGCCAGACAACCAGCTCCATGCAAAGACAACAGACAAAACGGGCAATCAAAACGCACTGAATCAGAGAATTCAACACTAAACCAGCCTGCTAACAGGCCGGGCAAGGCTCAGAGACCACTGTGGAAGAAGGGGATTGTAAGAGCCAAAGGGTGGGTAGAAATATCCTAAGGCACAGCTGTGCAGCCCCCCCCCAAAAAAAAATGACTAAGATGACCTTATTTACCCAACAGTGAACCAATAACCCTACTGAGGAGAATCCTCAGGGAAAAATGGGAGACTGGGAGAGAGGGAATATAAAACCACAACCTTTTAAAAAAAAAAAAAAAAAATTGGGGGCTAGAGAGATGCCTCAGTGGTTAAGGTGCTTCTCTGCGGAGCCTAAGGACTCAGGTTCAATTCCCCAGTACCCACATAAGCCAAATGCATAAGGTGACACATGCATCTGGAGTTCATTTGCAATGGCTAGAGGAGCCCATTCTCTATCTACTTCTCTCTCTCTCAAATAAGTAAATAATTTTTTTTAAAAAATAAAAAATTTAAAAAGTTTAAAAAGGCCAGGCATGGTGGTGCATGCCTTCAATGGCAGCACTTGGGAGGTTGAGGTAGGAGGATCACCATGAATTTGAGGCATCCCTGAGATTACATAAGTGAATTCCAGATCAGCCTGGGCTCTAGAAAGACCCTACCTCAAAAAACCAAAATCAAAGCCAGGCACGATGGTACATGCCTTCAGTCCCAGCACTTGGGAGGCAGAGGTAAGAGAATTGCTGTGAATTCAAAGCCCTGAGACTACACAGACTCATTCCAAGTCAGCCCGGGCTAGAGTGAAACCCTACCTCAAAAAACCAAAATTGAAAGAAAAAGAGAAAGAAAGAAAGAAAGAAAGAAAGAAAGAAAGAAAGAAAGAAAGAAAGAAAGAAAGAAAATTTCAGAAGAAAGAAGAGAGGCCCCAGGTCCAGCTAAACCAGGATCCCTAATCTGTAGCCTCTTTCCCCAGAGGCCCAAAGTCCTGTGTGTGAACCCCTGGGGTAGCCAGTTCAGATACCTAGCAAGTAGAGAACCACCATCCTTGGCCCTGCTCAGACACCACTATGCAGGAATACAGTTTGGTCTCTGGGATATGCTGCAGGATGGGAAGGGCCAGGGTCAGGAGATAGTAAGAGTCAAGGTCAGAGAGTTGGGGTGGTCAGCACCCCCATCCTGAAGCCAGTCCTGAAGCCCAGAACCCTCACATTCAGGAAGTACTAATCCCCATAAATATAGTAAGAGTCAAGGTCAGAGAGTTCGGGTGGCCAGCACTCCCATCCTGAAGCCAGTCATGAAGCCCAGAACCCTCACGTACGGGAAGTTCTACCCCCCACACTTCCCCAGGAAACACACAAAGCAGTGGCCATAATCCTAAGCCCATCAGGACTGCCCTGGAGAGGGAGCAGGGTTTTTGTTCCTACCCACGAAGTACAGAGAAAGGAGATCTCCTAGATTCAGTGGTCCACAGTCATTCAGTCACTCTGCCAGGGGCCAGGAGCACCTGGCAGGAAGCCAGATACTATCCCACGCCACGGCCTTCTCAGCTCCTACTCCTCACCAGCCTGGCATGCTGTGAGGTCTCTGTGCCCCTCTCTGAGCAGCCTGCAAGCCCAGCAAAGCTCAGTCCATAGAGAGGGACAAGTCTTCAGGCCCAACCCCACATGTAAGGTTTCCAGGCTCCTGGTCAAGTTCATGGCAGCCTACCATTCTGAGCATCACAGGTTTCATGACAACCCTGCAGCAAGATGAATTCCCATGCCCGGGCTGACCTGAAATTCACTATGTAGGCTCAGGTGGCCTTGAACTCACAGCTGTCCTCTTACCTCTGCCTCACAAGTGCATATACCACCACTCCCAGCCCCTGTCTGTGTTTTTTTATTTAATTTAAAATTTTTATTTATTTATTTATTTGAGAGACAGAGAGGAAAGAGGCAGATACAGAATGGGCACACCAAGGCATCCAGCCACTAAAAATGAACTCCAGACACAGGTACCACCTTGTGCATCTGGCTTATATGAGTACTGGGGAATCAAACCTGGGTCTTTAGCCTTCGCAGGCAAGTGCCTTAACCGCTAAGCAGTCTCTCCACCGCCCCCACCATGCCTGTTTTTAATGACCAGGCACCCAAGAGCCACAGAGGGTTGGTGAGCTGGCTAGAACACTCAGCAAGGAGGTGGCAAGGATGGGAAGTGTATTCCGAATGTACCGTGTATCATGTGACCTGTCCTCATGAAGAGAGAATGAATGGTGGTTTCAGAGAAGTGAGGCAGGATGCAGATGGGTATGAGGAAGTTTGAGACAGTGCCCAAATGGGGGCAGGGGTGGGGTGGTAAGGGTGACAGCCAGGGCTGCTGTGCTTAGCCAGGCAGACTGGGGCATGGATAGAGACAAACACTGCAGGGGGACCCATGGTGGGGTGAAGCAGGGACTGAGTTGGAGGGCAGGGAAAATATGCAGTAATTGATTAACTAAGCTAATTAAAAACCAGGGAAAAGGTGAATAAGAACAGTGGTACCCATGACGGGAATGAGGAACTGGGAGGGGGTCTTCAGGGAAGCAAAAGTGGGTGGCTGAGGCTTTAGGGAAGTGTTGTGGGATGTGGGTAGACGAAGGGAAAGGGCAGGAGCAGCGGCAGCTGTTAGGAGGCACCAGGGGGAACAACCACAGCCTGAATGCCTGGGTTGGGGATAGGGGAGCATGGCTGAGAGACACCCTGAGGGCTGGAGGTTTGTCTTGCCTCCCTGAAGGCAGAGCCTGAGGTTGGACCGGGATCCAGAGAGCTGAGACAAGGAGGGACAAATGGACAGGTAGGAGACAGGCTAGGCTGATGGCACCTGGGGGAGGCACTGCAGGAGCAGTAGCAAATTCTTGTGGGAAGAGGAGAAGGACGTCAGGCCATCCATCTAATGCGTGGCCAGGTCAGCCTCCCCAGGCCTGCCAATCCTGGCCCTGGATGGGACTCAGCCTTTTCTCTCTGTCCACCAGAAGCCTGGGTGAGTTGGGGTGCAGACTTCTGAGGTGATCCCTGTGCATTTAGTCCAAGACTGGACACTTGACTTCAAGCATACAACATGTGCTGGGCTTAGTACCAGCCCTGGTCTTTCCATGAGCACAAGGTAGGAGGCTATTTTCCTATTTCATTTCAGCCACCACTCATTTTTTGTTTGTTTGTTTTAGGACATAGGGTCTCACTATAGGCCAGGCTGACTTGGAATTCACTATGTAATCTGAGGCTGGCCTCGAACTCATAATCATTCTCCAACCTTGCCTCCCCAGTGCTGGGATTCAAGGCGTGCACCACCATGCCTGGCTCAATCTCCCATCTTCTTCCCAGAGCCTACTAAGCACAGGTTGGGTGCAAATGCTGGGAGAATCTAGGATGGGCAAAGCTCCACTGAGGGGCAGATGCTGGGCACACATGTGCTAAGTTAGCAGCCACAGGACTGATATGCACCTGTTGAGAGGGCAAGGTGAGCAGATGGAGCATAGAGGCTGGGCCACTAACTCCTTCCCAACCTTGAAGCCCTAGGCTGCTGAGGTTTAGGTTTCAAGGACCCAGGTATGCATGCCCGAGGGCAATGAAAGCCCAGGTCAGTTCAGTGACTTGCTCAAGATAATATAGCCTAGGGTGGCATGTAGCTCAGTTGGTAGAGTACTTGTCTGGCATGCCTAAGGCCCTGGGTACTGCCCTTAGCATTGAATATAAGATGGGTATGATGGTGTATATCTGTAATCCCAGCTCTCAGGAGGTAGAAATAAGAGGATCAGGAGTTCAAAGTCATTCTCAACTACACAGTAAGTTCAAGTTCCCCCTGGACTACATGAAGCCTTGCCTCAAAAAATAAAAATAAAAAAATTCAGCTGGGCATGGTGGCACACGCCTTTAATCCCAGCACTCAGGAGGCAGAGGTAGGAGGATCACCATGAGTTCAAGGCCACCCTGAGACTACATAGTGAATTCCAGGTCAGCCTAGGCTAGAGTGAGACCCTACCTCGAAAAAAAAAAAAAAAAAAAAAAAAAAATTCACATAATCAGCTCTGTAACCCTGGGACTCCCCAGCCACTGGTCTGGGGCAAAGTCATGCCCCCCATCCTCAAGAGGCTAAGCAGTGTCATTTAATGCCTCAACAGTCCATCAGAGATTAGCTCTCCCTAAAGATAGGTATGATTAGGCTCATTTAGCAGGTGGGGAACTGAGACCAAGGGGCTACACAAGCATCCTGTGAGAAGAACCTGCTGAGAACTTCTGCTCACCAAGTCCCAAGCACTATGTAAGTTGCAGAAATACTCAAGATGCCATTCTTATCCTTACACCAGAAACAGGCTTAGAACCCGAGACCATGGATCTGTGAAACTAGATGATGGAGAGACAGCAGTCTAGTCTGTGTATGGGGGAGGAAGGTCCCAGTGAACAGTGGGGTGTGGTGGTATATTCTGAAACCCCAGCATTTAAGAGGCTGGGGCAGGAGGATCAAGAGTTCCAGTCCCTCTACCTGGTAAGAACCTATCTCAAAAAACAAAAACAAGCCGGGCATGGTGGCGCAGGCATTTAATCCCAGTACTTGGGAGGCAGAGGTAGGAGGATCGCCATGAGTTTGAGGCCACCCTGAAAAACACAGTGAATTCCAGGTCAGCCTGGACTAGACCAAGACCCTACCTTGGAAAAATTTTTAAATAAATAAATAAACAACAGCAGCAGCAAAACAAAACAAAAACAAGTTCAAGGTCAGTTACATAGTGAGCTTGAGGCCATCAAGGGATACTTTGGCTCAGCAGATAAAGCGCTTTCCATGCAAGCAGGAGTGTATGCATTCAGATACCCCAAACCCACAAAAAGCCAAATGTTGTACTGTGAGCACCTGTAATCCCAATCATGCCTATCGTATGGGGAAGGGAGGTGGAGATAGAAGAATCACCTGAAAGCTCTTGGGCCAGCTAGCTTGGAGAAAGCAACAGCGAACAAATGATTCAAACAAGGTGGAAGGCAACACCAGAGGTTGTTCTCTGACTTCCACACACATGCAATGGCAAGTGTACACCTACATCCTCCATGTATACATGCACGTGCACACACACAAAGTCAGACTAAGGCTGGTGAATGTAGCTCTGTTGGTACACTGCTTGCCTAGCATGCACAAGGCCATGGGATGGATCCCCAGCAACTCATTAACTGGGTGTGGTGGTGCATACCAGTAACTCCAGCAGTGGGAAAGAGTTTGACAGCCTAGTTCCTCCAGCAAAATTCTGGGAACGGGGTACACCCCAAGCCCAAGACTTTGAGACTCTGATGCTGTCCCTACAGTGAACACACAACGCTTGCATCTGGCTAAGGAAGGGCATTCTAAGGGCTGGCATCACTTTGACCTGGCAACCTCCTCACTTTATTTAGAGGCCCACACAGCAACTGCTTCAGTCCACCCAACACAGGGTCCCAAGCTTCCTTCAGACCAAACTACTTCTCAAGCACACACCCTCAGGCACTAGCAGCCCACCTCAACCAGAGCCTAACTGATTTCCCTGGGGTGGAATTCCAAGAAGCTTATACTCTCCACACCCTAGGCTCCCTACAGCTGTCGACTGTGCTGGGATTGAAGCTGTATTTCTTCTCTAAAACCTAAGGTCAAGCTCTACTGGGTGCCATGGGGTCGGGGGGGGGGAGTAGATTCCACCTGCGCCATCCTCTCTCCCCAGTTGTGGAGCATAGCTCTGTAGGAGAGTCCTTTGCAGGAGGACCGGCCCCAGGACCTGGTCTCTCCAGCCCCAGGAAGAGGAGGAGGTATTTGCCTAGCTCTAAGCAAGGACCTCAACCTTGCTGAACGCAGGATAGGATCTCCCATCAGATTGGCCCAGAACAGGAACTATCCTGGAAAACCAATGGCCCTGAGAGACACCAGTGTGTGGCGGAGAGGAAGAGGTCTCTCACCCGAGACCCAGGGTCTATATTCTACCTCCAGGCTGCGGAGATATTCCACTCACCCCACACCTCCCGTCCTGGAGGGTGCTTCCCATCAACTGGCCAGCGACCTTGGAGAGACCCAGCCCGGCTTTCCCAACTGCATGTTCTTCCAAGAGTTCATGGGTGCTGGGCGCCCTCCTCTAAGTGCATGCCCCAGATTTACCTTGGCTTGGCGTGCGCATATAATCACCACTCTCCTTCCCCTTCTCCCAAACGTTCCTGATGAGCTACGAGAAGTTGACCGCTGTCACCCTTCGCACTCCCCACCCCAAGAGACTGGACTGGGATGGCTCCCACCAATGTTCTTCCATCTCCCTCCGAGGCTTGCTCGCGCGCCCTGGCGCTTTGCTGCAGGCAGGGCTGGGGGGGTGGGGAGGGGTCACAGAGCATCTCCGAATGGGATGCAGACGCGGTGGAGACCCCCTTTTCTCCCACTCCAGGAGGCCCGCCGGGCCCAGACCCAGCGCCAGCGCGTGCGGACCTACCCGCGCCCACATCCTGGCGCCGGGCGTCCGCTCCCCGCGCTGCCGCCGAGTCCCGCGGCCCGTCCGCGCGCGCTCCACCCAGCCGCCTGTCAGTCCCGCCCGCAGCCCGTGTGTCCGTCGGTCGGGCCGCGGCCGCCCGGGGATCCGCTGGGGACCAGGATCGCTGCCCCGCCCGGCCCCGCCCCGCCCCGGCTCCGGGCGGGTCACGTGCCCGAGGGGCGGCCCGAGGACACGTGCCCGGCCCCGCCCCTCGGCCGGCCCCTACGCGCGCTCCTGGCCCAGCCCGGGTTCTGCTCTCCACGGCGGGACAGTGAGCAGCCGGAGAGAGATCCCCATCTTCGGGCAGCCAGAGCAGCTCCCGGCGTTTCTCCGTCACCCTCCGCCCCAACCCAGCCCGCCATCCACTTTGGGCCACCTACAATGACTCCTGGGCTCTCAGCGCTCGGGTTCTCGCACACACTGTCCCTCGGGGCCGGCGGACACCCTCCCACCTCTCTCCGGGCCTTTCAATCGTGTACCTTTCCTCTGAGCGCCTTGCTTGGCATCTGCCCCTGTGTGACACTGGTCCTGGGAATGGGGAGGGAAGAACTCCAAGTCAGTCCCGCTTTGAGAGCATTTGAGCCAAATCTCCTCTCCAACCTCCACTTCCTGGGACCTCCCTTTTGCTTCTGAACATGCCCTTCCATCCCTATCTTTTCTTTCTTTCTTTCTTTTCTTTTTTTTTTTTTTTTTTTTTTCTTTTTCGAAGTAGGGTTTCACTAGCTCAGGCTGACCTGGAATTCACTATGTAGTCTCAGGGTGGCCTCGAACTCACAGTGCTCCTCTTACCTCTGCCTCCCAAGTGCTGGGATTAAAGGCGTGCGCCACCACGCCAGGCTCCCATCCCTATCTTCCTCTGAAGAACATCCCCTCGCACACACCTGGCCTTTCCAGGTGTTCTGTAAAACCTTTTCTGAATCCCTGGCACGTGGCCCTCAGTCTCTCTGTCCTCCTCTAGGCCATGACCATTGACCAGTTCAGCCGGGGGAAGAGGATCCTGAGAGAGCTTAGCCAACCCTTTCTGTCCTGCTAGGGGACCAGCTCCTACCTGTGGGGTCTGCAGGAGGAAGAGGGCTGGGGAACACTTCCCTTCCTGATGCTAGCACACTCTGAGGTGCTGCTCTTCCAGCCCACATACCTCTTCCTGTTATAGTTGGACAAGTCTTCATTTGGGGACACATCTCACTGTCTCACACATCACACACTCATTCACCTGCTCCTTGAGAGCGCAGGCTGAGGGCTAGCCAAGAGCTAGGAAGCCAAGGGAAAGTACACGGAGGTTCTAGTTAAGTTGTTTAGGTTGGTCTCCAGCTCAATACCCCCTCCTCAGCCTCCCAGCAGCTGCAGGTACCACCACACTTGGCTTGTGGGTATGGTGGTGATAGGAGTGGGCACATACTCTCTCAACCATCTTTACTGCCAACACCTCTACTTGACTAGTGTGCACCTTTACCAACTAATGGTGTCTCTGCTCAAAACAGAAAAGGAGTCAGGTGCCGGGCATGGTGACACACACCTTTAATTCCAGCACAGAGGTAGGAGGGTCACTATGAGTTCGAGGCCAGCCTGAGATTACAGAATGAGCTCCAGGTCAGCCTGGGCCAGAGTGAGACCCTACCTTGAACCCCCTCACCACCACCAAAAAAGAAGCCAGGCATGCCTCTAATCCTAGTACTTGGGAGCAGAGGGAGGAGGATTATCATGAATGTCAGATCAGCCTGAGCTACACAGTGAGACTCTTTCTCAAAGCCAAACCAAAATAATAAAAATAAGTAAATAAGTAAAGGCTTTTCAAGCTTTTTTTTTTTTTTTTTTTTTTTTGGTTTTTCAAGGTTGATCTTGCTGTAGTCCAGGCTGACCTGGAATTCACTATGCAGTCTCAGGACAACCTCAAACTCACAGCAATCCTACCTCTGCCTCCTGAGTGCTAGGATTAAAGGTGTGCGCCACCACGCCCAGCTTCAACCAGAATACCTTAAAAATAAACATTAAAAAAATTAAAAAGGGCTGGAGAGATGGCTTAGCGGTTAAGGCACTTGCCTGCAAAGTGAAAGGACCCAGATTCAATTCTCCAGGACCCACATAAGCCAGATGCACAAGGTGGCGCATGCATCTGAATTTGTTTGCAGTGGCTAGAGACCCTAGCGCACCCATTCTCTCTCTCAAATAAATAAAAGTAAAATATATTTTAAAAATAAAATAGAGGGCTGGAGAGATGGCTCAGTGGTTGAAGGCACCTGCTTGCTAAGCCTGACGGCCTGGGTTTGATTACCTAATACTCATGTAAAGCTAGATGCACTAAGTGGGCATACATCTGGGGTTCGTTTGTAATGGCAGGATGCCCTGGGGCACCCATACTCTCTCTGCCATTTTGTCTGTCTGTCTGTCTTTTCTCTCTCAAATAAGTAAAATATTTAAAAATAGACAAAAAGATGCCATTCTTATCCTTACACCAGAAACAGGCTTAGAACCCGAGACCATGGATCTGTGAAACTAGATGATGGAGAGACAGCAGTCTAGTCTGTGTATGGGGGAGGAAGGTCCCAGTGAACAGTGGGGTGTGGTGGTATATTCTGAAACCCCAGCATTTAAGAGGCTGGGGCAGGAGGATCAAGAGTTCCAGTCCTCTACCTGGTAAGAACCTATCTCAAAAAACAAAAACAAGCCGGGCATGGTGGCGCAGGCATTTAATCCCAGTACTTGGGAGGCAGAGGTAGGAGGATCGCCATGAGTTTGAGGCCACCCTGAAAAACACAGTGAATTCCAGGTCAGCCTGGACTAGACCAAGACCCTACCTTGGAAAAATTTTTAAATAAATAAATAAACAACAGCAGCAGCAAAACAAAACAAAAACAAGTTCAAGGTCAGTTACATAGTGAGCTTGAGGCCATCAAGGGATACTTTGGCTCAGCAGATAAAGCGCTTTCCATGCAAGCAGGAGTGTATGCATTCAGATACCCCAAACCCACAAAAAGCCAAATGTTGTACTGTGAGCACCTGTAATCCCAATCATGCCTATCGTATGGGGAAGGGAGGTGGAGATAGAAGAATCACCTGAAAGCTCTTGGGCCAGCTAGCTTGGAGAAAGCAACAGCGAACAAATGATTCAAACAAGGTGGAAGGCAACACCAGAGGTTGTTCTCTGACTTCCACACACATGCAATGGCAAGTGTACACCTACATCCTCCATGTATACATGCACGCACACACACACAAAGTCAGACTAAGGCTGGTGAATGTAGCTCTGTTGGTACACTGCTTGCCTAGCATGCACAAGGCCATGGGATGGATCCCCAGCAACTCATTAACTGGGTGTGGTGGTGCATACCAGTAACTCCAGCAGTGGGAAAGAGTTTGACAGCCTAGTTCCTCCAGCAAAATTCTGGGAACGGGGTACACCCCAAGCCCAAGACTTTGAGACTCTGATGCTGTCCCTACAGTGAACACACAACGCTTGCATCTGGCTAAGGAAGGGCATTCTAAGGGCTGGCATCACTTTGACCTGGCAACCTCCTCACTTTATTTAGAGGCCCACACAGCAACTGCTTCAGTCCACCCAACACAGGGTCCCAAGCTTCCTTCAGACCAAACTACTTCTCAAGCACACACCCTCAGGCACTAGCAGCCCACCTCAACCAGAGCCTAACTGATTTCCCTGGGGTGGAATTCCAAGAAGCTTATACTCTCCACACCCTAGGCTCCCTACAGCTGTCGACTGTGCTGGGATTGAAGCTGTATTTCTTCTCTAAAACCTAAGGTCAAGCTCTACTGGGTGCCATGGGGTCGGGGGGGGGGGGGAGTAGATTCCACCTTCGCCATCCTCTCTCCCCGGTTGTGGAGCATAGCTCTGTAGGAGAGTCCTTTGCAGGAGGACCGGCCCCAGGACCTGGTCTCTCCAGCCCCAGGAAGAGGAGGAGGTATTTGCCTAGCTCTAAGCAAGGACCTCAACCTTGCTGAACGCAGGATAGGATCTCCCATCAGATTGGCCCAGAACAGGAACTATCCTGGAAAACCAATGGCCCTGAGAGACACCAGTGTGTGGCGGAGAGGAAGAGGTCTCTCACCCGAGACCCAGGGTCTATATTCTACCTCCAGGCTGCGGAGATATTCCACTCACCCCACACCTCCCGTCCTGGAGGGTGCTTCCCATCAACTGGCCAGCGACCTTGGAGAGACCCAGCCCGGCTTTCCCAACTGCATGTTCTTCCAAGAGTTCATGGGTGCTGGGCGCCCTCCTCTAAGTGCATGCCCCAGATTTACCTTGGCTTGGCGTGCGCATATAATCACCACTCTCCTTCCCTTTCTCCCAAACGTTCCTGATGAGCTACGAGAAGTTGACCGCTGTCACCCTTCGCACTCCCCACCCCAAGAGACTGGACTGGGATGGCTCCCACCAATGTTCTTCCATCTCTCCCTCCGAGGCTTGCTCGCGCGCCCTGGCGCTTTGCTGCAGGCAGGGCTGGGGGGGAGGGGAGGGGTCACAGAGCATCTCCGAATGGGATGCAGACGCGGTGGAGACCCCCTTTTCTCCCACTCCAGGAGGCCCGCCGGGCCCAGACCCAGCGCCAGCGCGTGCGGACCTACCCGCTCCACATCCTGGCGCCGGGCGTCCGCTCCCCGCGCTGCCGCCGAGTCCCGCGGCCCGTCCGCGCGCGCTCCACCCAGCCGCCTGTCAGTCCCGCCCGCAGCCCGTGTGTCCGTCGGTCGGGCCGCGGCCGCCCGGGGATCCGCTGGGGACCAGGATCGCTGCCCCGCCCGGCCCCGCCCCGCCCCGGCTCCGGGCGGGTCACGTGCCCGAGGGGCGGCCCGAGGACACGTGCCCGGCCCCGCCCCTCGGCCGGCCCCTACGCGCGCTCCTGGCCCAGCCCGGGTTCTGCTCTCCACGGCGGGACAGTGAGCAGCCGGAGGAGAGATCCCCATCTTCGGGCAGCCAGAGCAGCTCCCGGCGTTTCTCCGTCACCCTCCGCCCCAACCCAGCCCGCCATCCACTTTGGGCCACCTACAATGACTCCTGGGCTCTCAGCGCTCGGGTTCTCGCACACACTGTCCCTCGGGGCCGGCGGACACCCTCCCACCTCTCTCCGGGCCTTTCAATCGTGTACCTTTCCTCTGAGCGCCTTGCTTGGCATCTGCCCCTGTGTGACACTGGTCCTGGGAATGGGGAGGGGAAGAACTCCAAGTCAGTCCCGCTTGGAGAGCATTTGAGCCAAATCTCCTCTCCAACCTCCACTTCCTGGGACCTCCCTTTTGCTTCTGAACATGCCCTTCCATCCCTATCTTTTCTTTCTTTCTTTCTTTTCTTTTTTTCTTTTTTTTTTTTTTTCTTTTCGAAGTAGGGTTTCACTAGCTCAGGCTGACCTGGAATTCACTATGTAGTCTCAGGGTGGCCTCGAACTCACAGTGCTCCTCTTACCTCTGCCTCCCAAGTGCTGGGATTAAAGGCGTGCGCCACCACGCCAGGCTCCCATCCCTATCTTTCCTCTGAAGAACATCCCTCGCACACACCTGGCCTTTCCAGGTGTTCTGTAAAACCTTTTCTGAATCCCTGGCACGTGGCCCTCAGTCTCTCTGTCCTCCTCTAGGCCATGACCATTGACCAGTTCAGCCCGGGGAAGAGGATCCTGAGAGAGCTTAGCCAACCCTTTCTGTCCTGCTAGGGGACCAGCTCCTACCTGTGGGGTCTGCAGGAGGAAGAGGGCTGGGGGAACACTTCCCTTTCCTGATGCTAGCACACTCTGAGGTGCTGCTCTTCCAGCCCACATACCTCTTCCTGTTATAGTTGGACAAGTCTTCATTTGGGGACACATCTCACTGTCTCACACATCACACACTCATTCACCTGCTCCTTGAGAGCGCAGGCTGAGGGCTAGCCAAGAGCTAGGAAGCCAAGGGAAAGTACACGGAGGTTCTAGTTAAGTTGTTTAGGTTGGTCTCCAGCTCAATACCCCCTCCTCAGCCTCCCCAGCAGCTGCAGGTACCACCACACTTGGCTTGTGGGTATGGTGGTGATAGGAGTGGGCACATACTCTCTCAACCATCTTTACTGCCAACACCTCTACTTGACTAGTGTGCACCTTTACCAACTAATGGTGTCTCTGCTCAAAACAGAAAAGGAGTCAGGTGCCGGGCATGGTGACACACACCTTTAATTCCAGCACAGAGGTAGGAGGGTCACTATGAGTTCGAGGCCAGCCTGAGATTACAGAATGAGCTCCAGGTCAGCCTGGGCTAGAGTGAGACCCTACCTTGAACCCCCTCACCACCACCAAAAAAGAAGCCAGGCATGCCTCTAATCCTAGTACTTGGGAGCAGAGGGAGGAGGATTATCATGAATGTCAGATCAGCCTGAGCTACACAGTGAGACTCTTTCTCAAAGCCAAACCAAAATAATAAAAATAAGTAAATAAGTAAAGGCTTTTCAAGCTTTTTTTTTTTTTTTTTTTTTTTTTTTTTTTGGTTTTTCAAGGTTGGATCTTGCTGTAGTCCAGGCTGACCTGGAATTCACTATGCAGTCTCAGGACAACCTCAAACTCACAGCAATCCTACCTCTGCCTCCTGAGTGCTAGGATTAAAGGTGTGCGCCACCACGCCCAGCTTCAACCAGAATACCTTAAAAATAAACATTAAAAAATTAAAAAGGGCTGGAGAGATGGCTTAGCGGTTAAGGCACTTGCCTGCAAAGTGAAAGGACCCAGATTCAATTCTCCAGGACCCACATAAGCCAGATGCACAAGGTGGCGCATGCATCTGGAATTTGTTTGCAGTGGCTAGAGACCCTAGCGCACCCATTCTCTCTCTCAAATAAATAAAAGTAAAATATATTTTAAAAATAAAATAGAGGGCTGGAGAGATGGCTCAGTGGTTGAAGGCACCTGCTTGCTAAGCCTGACGGCCTGGGTTTGATTACCTAATACTCATGTAAAGCTAGATGCACTAAGTGGTGCATACATCTGGGGTTCGTTTGCAATGGCAGGATGCCCTGGGGCACCCATACTCTCTCTGCCATTTTGTCTGTCTGTCTGTCTTTCTCTCTCTCAAATAAGTAAAATATTTAAAAAATAGACAAAAAAAATAGCCGGGCGTGGTGGCGCACGCCTTTAATCCCAGCACTCGGGAGGCAGAGGTAGGAGGATCGCCGAGAGTTCGAGGCCACCCTGAGACTACATAGTGAATTCCAGGCCAGCCTGAGCCAGAGTGAGACCCTACCTCGAAAAAAAAAAAAAAAAAAAAAAAAAAAAAAAAAAACCAAAAACAGAGCCGGGCATGATGGCGCACACCTTTAATCCCAGCACTCGGGAGGCAGAGGTAGGAGGATCGCCGAGAGTTTGAGGCCACCCTGAGACTACATAGTGAATTCCAGGTCAGCCTGAGCTAGAGTGAAACCCTACCTTGAAACCCCCCCCCCAAAAAAAAAAGGAAGGAAGGGAGGAAGGGAGGAGGCTGGGCATGGTGGTGCAAGCCTTTAATCCCAGTACTCAAGAGGCTGAAGTAGGAGGATTGCCATGAGTTCCAGTCTGGGCTATGGAATGAGTTCTAGGTCACCTTGGCCAAAAACAAATATTAGAAGAGTGCTAGCTCAGGTGGGCACAGTTCATACACTAGGTGTAGACCTGACACTTGCAGGCCAGGCTGGAATCCATGCCTTTCCCACTCCCACGGCTATTAATACCATGTGCAGTGATTAACCTGGACAGCCCTCCCCATGGCATCCTTTCCAATTTGCCAGAAGTATTTAGCCCGGGCCTCCTATATCCTTCACTCTCTGAGTCTACGGCATAGTGTGGCTTTCCAAGCGCAAGGATCAGCACTCCTGGGAGCTGAGTTCCTTTACCCACTGCAGCCTAGCTCAGGGTCTGGCCCAAAGCAAATGTCAACATAGGTTTGTTGACTTGAATCCTTCACCAGCTAAGCCTTGAGCAAATGCTATCTTCCTGCTCCTCATGCTGGTCCACTATCTAAAGGAAGGAGAAGAAGATGACAGAACAGGAGCTGGGACAGATCCTGGACTTAAAGTCTTTGAAAACCTGGGCATTGATAAATGAGGCAGCCACACTGGTGGGAGATAAAGGAAAGGAGGTGTCAGCCCAGGGCTGTGGCTCCAGAGGAAGAGGCCTCAGCCTGGGAGGCCCTTGAGTAAGGCCTCAAAGGACAAGTGTGGTCATTTTTCTGAGAGCATTGATATCCAATTACTAGCCAAAAACATCCTGTTGCCCATGCATCTTGCCACTCTGGACTCAGAGCGCTCACTGCCTCTTCCCAGCAGCGCAGCCCTGCTTTTCCATTGACAAGGACAGGCTCAGTGAGGTAAAGAACCTGTGTGATGCCACACAGCCTGGGGCACTGACGTGGACTTTCCTTACACTAGTTTTCCAAAACGACAACCCAAAGCCACAGGGCTTGCTGGAAGCTGCAGCTGGGTACAGCCAGTCTATAGAGGATTACCCAGTGCCTGCTGAGTGCCTGGCCCAGCAAGTGGAGAAATGAAAAAGTGTGTCTTCCGACCACAAGCCACTGCCTTCCTTGGACTCCCTCCCTGTACCCCTCCCCTGCCATCTTGTCACCCTTAGCTAGCTGAGGCTGAAGGCAGATGAGAAAGCCTGGAAGGCACTGTAGCCAATTCTGAACTTAAGTCTGCTCTCAGCTCATTATGTGACCCAAGATGAGTATCTTGCCCTCTCTGAGCTTCCCCTCTACCTCTGTAACGATCAAGTTGGATAAGACAACAGAGCTTGCCTCTGCCACTGACCCTCTAGGAAGCTCCTGAAGCTCCTCCCAGCTCCATGCCAGCAAGGGAAGTTCAGAGCCAGTTTCTGATCCCCATCCCGCATACCCCTGAGGAGTGGCAAGACCTCCCCCACTTCACCTCAGGGTCCCAGGTCCCTAGCTCACCTGTCTGTGTCCCAGGATTCCTTTTCCAAGTTCCTCTGTGGTGCAGGACACAAGCTTGTTGGAGCATAACGGACAACTCCTGAGCTCATGGCCAGGAACACTGGGCATGACCCCCGGGCAGGGCACTGCCTAGAATCCTCAGAGGCATCCATGCTTTGGGGCTAGGCTGAGGGTCTCTCTGGACACTGCCAAGAGGGCAGGTGACAGAGTTGTCTCCCACCCCAGGCTGAGCGTCACACTAACCTTTGCTATCTCTGAGAAGCAGCAGCCTGGACGGACGGGCGGGGCCTCCTAGACAGGCCTCTATCTCCTTAAACTCTTAATTATTAACTCCTGAGGCTCAGCAGGCAGCAGAAGACATGGACCTCCTTCCTGGGCTGTGGGCTGTGGACCAGAGAAGGCGAAGATACCTGGGGGAGGGGAGGTGGGAAGTGTCCCCCATGTACTGAGGTCCCAGCTTCAACCAGGGCCCCCATGAAGGGGCTACTTGTCCACTATCTTTCATGATGACACTTTGGGCAGTGCTTGTCCTTCTTGGTTCTATCACCAGCTGGCCATGTGGCCTTCGACAGGCACTTAATAGCCCCTTAAGCCTTTACATCACCACCAAGGGAAAATTCAGTCCAGCTGGAAACAAACGCAGGTCTAGATTTACCCAAGCCTGATTCAAACAGCCTCAGCATAGCCTCTCTGGTCTCTGTTTTCCCAACCATAAAATGGGTTCTCAGCCTCTAAGGCACATCAGGCCAGCTGGCATTGCCCAGACATACTTTATACTGTCCCTTCTTTCCAAACACTGCTTTTCTTTCTTTTCCCCTCCCCCATCCCTTTGGAAAGGTGCAGTCCTGGGCAGTCTTGTGCATGCTAGCTAAGCACTTTACCACTGGGCTACATCTCTACTGTCCCCTCTAAGACTTTCCACCTCATTTTTTGTCTCTCTTAAAAGAAAGAGGTTTCTTCCTTGGCTGTGTGACCTTGAACAAATCACTTAACCTTCCTGGGACTCATTTCCCTCATCTGTAGAACGGGAACGGTTCTCCCCTGTGGCACTGTGAACGTGGGAGAAGGTAACCTTCATCGAGGGTCTGCTCGAATGTAGACACAGGGGAAATCTCCTATTTCCCTCGTCCCCTACTTTGCTTTTCTCTCTGGTCAGCCTTTGCATCTTCGGAGGAGAAGCTTCTATTCCGTGCCACAGCGCCTGGCTGGCCAGGCCAGTGGATAACAGTATCTCCTGTTCTGCTCTGGGCTGGGAAGCCCTTTCAGCTTAATGCAAGCCAGATGCTGGCCTCCGTTTCCTGGCTGTGAATTTTCCATGGCCTGCTCCCACCTCCTTCCTGTTTTTGCTCCTTGCTCATCCCCCTACTAAATTCTCCAGTGCCCCCACCTTCCTCTGCAGGGCAACCACTGCCTCACCTGGAAGCCATTTAACAGAAAACAGGATGTACAGAAAGTCAGAGCATCTCTCACCACCCTGACATGGTCAGAGGGGCAAGGGAGGGCTCAGTCTGGCTGGGGGCAAAAGGCTGGAGGTGGGGTGGTTAGTCCTTCACTTGGGAAATTGAGTCAGAGATACGGGTACCTTACAAAGAAACATGGCACTTTCTGGACATTTAGACACAGGTTGGAAGGGATGGGGAGCTGTAAGGACCTTTTGACCTCTTAGGGAAATCAGAGCCAGAAAAGAGCTAACCCTCTTCTCTTGCAAATGAGGAACCTGAAGCTCAGAGATTCATCCAGTAGGTATAAGAGGAGTGGGCATGAACAGGCAGCTGAGCCTGGCCTAGCTGGTGATCAAAGCTTAGCCTGGAGCCTCTCTGGGGCTCGCTATCTTTGAGTCATCCCTTCCCTTCTTCCCCCTGCTGCCTGAGGCCCAGCCCGAACCCTGGTCACAAGGGAAGGCTCACAAGCCTCTGCCCTCTGCTGGCCTGACCTGCTACCCAGGCACCTCCAGGCTGGCAGGTGTGAAGCAGCCTTGCACACCTGGCTGGACACACTCTGAGGCAGCTGGATCCTCCCTGGCAGTGACTGGTGTTCCATAGCATGGCCTTGGGTCAGCCCCAGGACAGTGTGTGCAATTTGTACATCCTTTGTCCTCTCTGACCAGCGAGCCTGTCCAGGCAGCTAGACAGCTAGAGTTTGACCTCTCAGAGCCAAGACTCCTTCATTTCCATGAAAACAACAACCCAAGGGCTCCACAAAGCGGCCTCTGGCTGCCCCTCCCTCTGCCAGCTGTGCAGTGTTTGGAGAACTGGATGGAATGTTCTTCTAGAGCCAGAGTTCTCCCTGGATCCCTGATCTCAGATTTCACCAGGGAAGGAGGGAGAGAGAGGGGACTGAGGAAGTCAAATGTGGGCCTGGACTTCCCCCACCACATTCCCTGTGTGTCCCTCCAGGCCTGACAAAGACCACTGCCTGTGCCCCAGCTTCTATGGGGCTCTGGAGTCTGGCCAGGCTCCTGGGGAAGGGCCAGATGGAGGGTGGAGCAGCTAGATGGGGTCAGAAATTTGGTCAGGCCAACATGGTGAAGTAAGGCCCTGGGGACAGTCTGGGCTCAGGGAGGGAAGGGCCCGGGACAGTATTTGGAAAATGCTGAGAATGCTAAGATAATAATCTAATTGTCTCGCCCTCCCCTCTCCATTTTACAGATAGAATAGCTGAGGTCTCCCGGAAGGTGCTTCCCCAGCAGACATAGCACTATAGGTAGCAATGGGAGCCAGGCTACCTGATGCTAAGCTTGCCCTTCTCACTGTGAAGGAAGTCTCCACTGTCACCCTCACCCCTAGAGACACACATGGTTTCTTTGCTCTTCCTCAAAGGACATAGGGACCCCTGTGTGATACCCTAGGTTTCTAAATTAATACAGACTCTAAGTGCCAGAGCAGCCTCTGAGAGCATGGCATCATGCTATCAGCCCCTTCGTGGACCAAAGAGGCTCCAAGAGCCAGGACTGGTGACCCATCTCTTGCTCAGCATCCAAGGCCCCTCCACCACACTGTCAGCCATCCAATCCCCTCAGGACCTCATGAGAAAACCTCTCCTTGGTTTTTGAAGACATACAATTCTAGACCCAACTATGTGGGTGCTACTCTGCACCTCAGTTTACCCATCTTAAAATGGGGAAGGATTATTTTTTTCACCTGCCTCACCATTATATCGGGATGCTGATGGGTGGAAGAGGTAGGGAGTCCTACTGGACCCCTTGGAGATGTAATCTCCCGGTAAGGAAACCACTGGAGAGGGAAGGAAGGAGAGGATTCCTCTGGGCCAAATAGGGGTGGGAGTCTCATCCAAGTGCCCCTGGGGCCTGGGCTAGGTCCCCACAGGTGAAACCTGTTTGCTCACTCCCATTTGCCCAGTGGGAAAGCTCAGCTACCTGACAAGGAGTCCAGGGATAGTCAGACCTTTGGGGCAGACATGACTGGGAAGGCATGACTGCAGTGGGAGACTCCCTTCCAGCCCCCACAACTCCCCGATGTGCTCCCCATTGTTTTCTGTTCTCAGTTTAAGATTTATTTATTTATTTATTAGAGACAGAGAGATGGGGGAGAGAGAGAAAGAATGGGCACACCAGGGCCTCTAGCCACTGCAAACAATCTCCAGACGTATGTGCCACCATGTGCATCTGGCTTACATGGGACCTGGAGAATCAAACCTGGGTCCTTAGGCTTGGCAGGCATGTGTCTTAACTGCTAAGCCATCTCTCCAGCCTGTGTTCTCATTTTAAAGATTAGTAGAGGAGTAGGGATGGTAGGGTGATTGCATAGCATTCACAAGGCCCTGGGGTTTGGATGCCATCCCCAGCATGATGTGTTGGTGGGGATGAAGACATTTTCACTCAGAAGGTTGAAGGATGACTCAGTGGGTAAAGTGCTTGTGCTACAAGCATGAGGACCTGAGTTTGGATCCCCAGTGTTCATGTAAAAGCTAGGTATGGAAGTGTGCCTACAATCCATCGCTGGAGAGGTGGAGACAGGAGGATTCCTGGGACTTACTGGCTAGCTATTATTGCTGATTTGGTGAGCTCCAAGTTCATTGAGAGACTGTCTCCAAAAATAAGGTAAGAGCGATTGAGGAAGACTCCTGACATCATTGACCTTTGGCCTCCATGTATACATGTGAATGTTCACCCATACATATGTTTGCACACACACGCACAACACACACTTCTTAAAGGGGAAAGATTTGGCTAATAGTGAGTAAGTGGAGATACTTGGGTTTTTAACTCAGGTGTGTCTCACTCCAGCAGGAAGGGTAAGGTGAGGCTTATTATGTTTTTGTTTGTTTGTTTGTTGGTTGGTTGGTTGGTTGGTTGGGGTGTGTTCATGGAAGGCAGAGGATAACCACTCGCTGTCTATGCTCTTCTTCCATGAGAGCGCCACCACGCCCAGCTTCCAGCTTCCCACTTTCTTTGAGACAGGTTCTCTTGCTGCAAAAAATGAAGGTCTGCCTAGCTGGCCCATGTCTCCTGGCTGTGTCTGGGGCTTTAAGATAACAAACCTATGCACCACTTTGCTATGTAGGTACTGAGGAGGACTACACTTGGGTTGGAAAGCTTTGCAAACAAGCATCTTTAATTGCTGAACCATCTCCCTAACTCCTATTTTTGTTTTGTTGAAATAGGGTCTTAGCTCCAGCTGGTCTCAAACTCACTATCAGGCTAGGCATGGTGGTACAAGCCTTTAATCCCAGCATTCAGGAAGCAGAGGTAGGATATTGCTGTGAGTTCAAGGCCAGCCTGAGATTACATAGTGAATTCCAGGTCAGCCTGGGCTAGAGTGTAACCCTACCTCAAAAAAAAAAAAAAAAAAAAAAAAAAAAAGCTGGGTGTGGTGATGCATGCCTTTAATCCTAGCACTCAGAGGCAGAAGTAGGAGGATCACAGTGAGTTTGAGGCCACCCTGAGACTACATAGTGAATTCCAGGTCAGCCTGAGCTAGAGTGAGGCCCTACCTTGAAAAACCAAAAAAAAAAAAAAAAAAAAAAGAAAGAAAGAAAGAAAGAAAGGAAGGAAGGAAGGAAGGAGGAAGGAAGGAAGGAAGGAAGGAAGGAAGGAAGGAAGGAAGGAAGGAAGGAAGGAAGGAAGGAAGGAAGGAAGGAAGGCAGGCAAGCTCACTATATAGCTAAGAATAAGCTTTAATTCCTGATCCTCCTTCCTCTAAATGCTGGAATTATAGGTGCGCAGCATCATACTCAGTTTATGGGGTGCTGGAATCAAACCTAGGGCATCATACATTCAACTTAGCTACATTCTTAGCTCTGTTTTGTTTATTTTGAGACAGTCTTGTACTTAGCTCTGGCTGACCTGGAACTCACTGTATACCCCATGCTGACTTCAAACTTACTACCCATTTTCCTCTCAGCCTCCCAAGTGCTAAACGTGAGGCTTTTTAGAGAAAGAAGAGCATGAGAAATAAGCAAAACTCAAAGATCTATTTAGAATGTGGAGGGTGGATATCTTGGGCAGAGGGTCCAGCAGGCTGGGAGGTAGGATGAGCAGGCATATCCAGAGAGAGTCAAACACTTTGTCCTGCCTGGAGCTCAGGCTCAGTGGGTGAGTATTCAGAAAACACTGGGAAGAAGAGGTTTAGGCTTGGAGCCTTGGAGGTCAAGTTAAAGAATTTGGGGGCTGGAGAGAGAGCTTAGCAGTTAAGGTGCTTGCCTGCAAAGCCTAAGAACCCAGGTTCAACTCTCCTGGTCCCATACAGCCAGATGCACAAGGTGATGCAAGTGCTCAAGGTCAACATGTGCACAAGGTGGTGCACGTGTCTGGAGTTCAATTGTAGTGGCTAGAGGCCCTGGAATGCCAATTCTTTCTCTCTCTCACACTGTCTCTCATTCACATGCTCTCTCTTTCTCTCTTATCAAAAAAAAAAAAAAAAACAGAGAATTTGGCCAGGTATGGTGGTGCATGCCTTTAATCCCAACACCCAGGAGGCAAAGGTAGGAGAATCACCATGAGTTGGAGGCCAGCCTGGGATTACAGAGTGAGTTCCAGATCAGTCTGGGCTAGAGTGAGACTCTGCCTTGAAAGAACTAAAAACAAACAAACAAACAAAAAAACAGCTCTTGGGAGGTAGAGGTAGGAGGATCGCTGTGGGTTTGAGGCCATCCTGAGACTACATAGTGAATTCCTGGTCAGCCTGAGCTAGAGTGAGACCCTACCTTGAAAAAAAAAAAAAAAAAAAAAAAAAAAAAAAAAAGCCAAACTGTTAAACATTTTAGCAGGAGAATAACATGATCAGGGGGCCCACTGGCAGTGGTGTGCACAGAAAGTGGAAGCAAACATCTACTCATCAAATATCCTGCGTGGGAAAGAGTTTCTAAACTTGGAAGCATTGGAAGACAGCAGGACCAAACAAATCAATAGATCTATTTACATTAAGATTGAAAACTTCTCTATGCTTCCCTCCCTATCACCTCATGGGGAAAAATACCCCAAATGAAAAGGCAAATGACTTGGAAAGCATCCTCAGCCAATGGCAAAGGGTCAACATCTTTAACATATAAAGAGTTCACAAAAGTCAAGACGAAAAACACTGGGAGTCCAGCAGAGATGCTCATTCAGCCATCCATCAAATTTTTCATGAGCCCTAATGCGAAGTACTGCTATGCTAGTGATCAAGACAGACAGACTCTCTGCACTCATGGAGTACCACTTTGAGAGGTGGTGATATGGAGAGGGTGGGATTCAACCATCTGACTACAGAATGGACACATCCAGGATGGGGGAAGTACAAGGTACATTGGAAGTATATTTAGCACCTCCTAAACTGGACCTGGCATCTGGCAGAAGGTCCCAAGGGAAGAGTTTGCAAGTGGGAAGGGTGATTATTAGAAGATCTAGGGCCGACATGAGAACTAGGGTCCAAATCATGGGCTTTATAAGGTAAGCAATGAGACTTTATCTGTAAGGACAAAGGGAAGTCACTGAAGTGTAAACAAGAGTGTGATGTGATTAGCTTTCCACGTAAAAAGCATGGCTTTCAGGGGCAGGCATGGTCAGGCATGCACTTGGGGAGATTTGGAGGTCAAGGTCATCCTTTGCTACATTGCAAGTTTCAGGTCAGCCTGGGTTTCATGGGACCCTGTCTCAAAAAAAGGGGGGGAAAGGGCTTCTATAGATAAAGTGATATACATTGGAGAATTTTTTGTTTGAGAGACAGAGAAAGAGAGAGAGGGAGAGGAAGACAGATAGAGATGGGCGTGCCAGCAGCCTCTCAGCTGCTGCAAACGAAATCCAGATGTGTGCGCCCCCGTGTGGTCAAGTGCAGCATTGCGCCCTTGCCTCACTTTGCATCTGGCTAAACCTGGGACCTGGAGATTGGAACTGCTGGAGATTGGAACCAGCATTCTTAGGCTTAGGAGGCAGGCGCCTTAACCGCTAAGCCATCTCTCCAGCCCACGTTGGAGAATTTTTTATGCTTGCTGATGTGTTGGACTTGGAACTCAGAATACTGAGGAACCTGTTACAGAGAAAGAGTATTCTACGGCAGGCACAGCAGATCTCATCAGTAGTCCCAGCTACTTGACACAGAGGATGATTTGAGCCCAGAAGTCAAGACTAGCTTGGGCAACACAGTGAGCCCCGGTCTCAATAAACAAATATCCTAAAGAGAAGACAAGATTCTTTGAGCCTTTGAAGTCTCCCAAGATCTCCATAAGGTCTACCAACCTCCAAGTTACTTACAAAGGGAAGTGAGACTCGGGAGGCAGAGGTAAGAGGAGCACTGTGAGTTCAAGGCCACCCTGAGAATACAGAGTGAATGTCAGGCCTGGGCTAGAGTGAGACTCCACCTCGAAAACAAAACAATCAATCAAAGAAACAAACAAAAAAAACAAAACCCCAAAAAAAACAAGAACAAAGAGAAGTGAGGATGAAGTTGGGATCTGGGCCAAGCGGGAGGTTGGGGTCTGGGAAAACTACTGGCATTCAGGACCCTCAAGGAGAGCAGAAGCGTTCTGTGTTTGTGGCTCCCCCAGCTTCTGGTGGAAACATGTAAATTTTTGGAGAAAACTGTCCAAATCTATGCATGCAGGATTCCTATCAGTTTACATCAAGCGCAGAACTAAGTGTCCATCAGAGATCATCAGTGCGTGCTAACCATGGTAAGAATCGCAGAAGTAGCCTACCACACAGCTGGATATCACAGAGCTCCAAATACTGGGCTCCTATATACAACACAGAAAGATTGCATGTCCATTTAAGGCCAATGAGCAACAAGAGATTATTAAGGAGAGCCATGATTTTTTTTTTTTCTTTAGAGGTAAGGTCTCACTCTGGCCCAGGCTGACCTAGAATTCACTTTGCAGTCTCAGGGTGGCCTTGAACTCTCGGCTATCCTCCTACCTCTGCCTCCCAAGTGCTGGGATTAAAGGCATGCACCACCATACCCAGCTAGCCAGGATTTTTTAAATGGTCAAATGAATATATGTGTCTCCAAAACAGTGGATTTGACACACAGAGAGAACTGAACTCCTGGAAGGTATAGCTAAAACACTAACCAGAGGTTTTATAGAAATATGAAAAGACAAGTTAAAAGGAGCATAGGCTTATAAGGTCTATGAAATCTAACAGAAAATAGAGAATGGGAGAACTATCTGTGAAATGGGTATGAAGGTTCAGCTTGAGACACATAGACAGTTCTGAAGATGAATGATGATTGCACAGTAGGGTGAATGTACTTACTGCTGCTAAACTGTTTTCTCAAAACTGGTTAGCATGGGGGCTGGAGAGATGGTTAGCGGTTAAGGTGCTTGCCTGCAAAGCCAAAGGACAGGTTTGATTCCAAGTACCCACATAAAGCCAGATGCACAGGGTGGTGCGTGCATCTGGAGTTCATTTGCAGTGGCTAGAGGCCCTGGGCCACCCATTCTCTCTCTCTGTCTCTTAAAAAAAAAAAAAAAAAAAAAAAAATATATATATATATATATATATATATATATATATATATATATAATATTTTTAAAATGGTGAACATGGGACTGGAGAGATGGTTAAGAGCACCTTCTGCTTAAGCATAAAAGCCTCTCTGGTTCAATACCAACAAGTTTGACTCCCCTAGAACCCACGTAAAAAGCTGAGAGTAGTCATATACAATTCACAGTGGGGCTCACTGATGACAGCAGTTCCAGGTTGAGGGAAAGACCCTGTCTTCAAGGAAAGAAATATGCAGATGAGTAACAAGAGGACACTGGGTGTTCTCTTCTGGTTTCTGCACCCATGTGCATGGGGTACACACATCTACACACACATGTGCAGACACCATACACACCACACCACACTACACCACATATATACTCTATATATGCACACACACACATATGTGTACATACAAAAAGTAGTTAACATGGCTAGGCAGGGTGGAGCATACCTGTAATCCTACTCATGAGGCTGTGGCAGGATGATGGCTATGAGTTCCAGGCCAGCATGGGTGTCATAGTGAGATCCTGTCTCAAAAAAATCAAAAGAGGGCTGGAGGGATGGCTTAGCAGTTAAGGTGTTTGCCTGACAAGCCAAAGAACCTATGTTCGATTCCCTAGGACCCACGTTAGCTAGATGCACAAAGAGGCGCATATGTCTGGAATTCGTTTGCAGCGGCTAGACGCCCTGCAGTGTTCTTTCTCTCTCTCTCTCTCTCCCCCTCTTTCTGTGTCAAATAAATAAATTAATTAAAATAAATTTAAAAATCAAAAGAAAGCCAGGCATGATGGCATACGCCTATAATTCCAGCACTCAGGAGGCAGAGGTAGGAGGGTTGCTATGAGTTCGAGACTACCCTGAGACTACATAGTGAATTCATAGTGAATTCCAGGTCAGCCTGAGCTAGAGTGAGATCCTACCTCAAAACAAACAAACAAAAAACAATCAAAAGAAGTCGGGTGTGGTGGCAAATGCCTTTAATCCCAGCACTTAGGAGGCAGAGGTAGGGGGATCACTGTGAGTTCAAGAGCCACCCTGAGACTACATAGTGAATTTCAGGTCAGCTTGGGCTACAGTGAGTCCTTACCTTGAAAAAACAAAACCAAAACAACAACAAAAAAAATCAAAAGAAAGTCAGGTGTGGTGGTGTATGCCTTTAATCCCAGCACTCAGGAGGTAGAGGCAGTAGGGTTGCTGTGAGTCTCAGGCCATCCTGAGACTACGTACTGAATTCCAGGAAAACAAAACAAAAACAAGAAGCAATTGGATCCCTAGATCTGCCCCACTACTTCATGACACTGGGCACTGCCCCCTTTCTGTGTCTGGCATAAGACTGGAAATTATCCTCTGAAGATGGTAAAACAGAGGGTCTTTGAGCCAAGAGCTGCCCGAAGGAATTTAGCAATTGACTCATGCTGAATACCGAGACCCCAACCTCTTCTCTCACTTGGCAGCTAGACCTGCACCCTTTAAACATCCCTGCCCCCTTAGGACTCTGGCAAGCCTGAAAAAGAGACCCAAGGCTAGAGAAACCCATCAAGCACCCAGCCAGGAACACCAGATGGAGAAGCTCAAAGACATCATGCTTAGGAGTGTCCCATCCATGTTTTGTTTTGTTTTGTTTTGTTTTGTTTTGCCGTGTTTTGAGATAGGGTCTCATGGGCTGAGGAGATGGCTCAGCAGTTAAAGGCACTTGCTTGCAAAGTCTGCCAGCCTGCTGGGCTAGCCCAGCTTCAATTCCCCAGTACCCACATAAAGCCAAATGGACAAAATAGCACATATGTTTGAAGTTTGTTTGCAGTGACAAGAGACCCTAGTATACCAGTTGAGGTTGGCCTTAAATTCTTAATTGTTTGCCCACTACCTCCCAAAGCTGGGTTTATAGGTTTACGCCACCATATCAGTCTCCCATCATTTTTTTTTTAAGTTTTGACAAACCCAGTGTCCTCTTGTTACTCATCTGCATACTTCTTTCCTTGAAGACAGGGTCTTTCCCTCATCACAGTTGTTTCTCTCTCCTTAACGTGACCTTAGGTTAACATTCATTTGGGTCAAATAAAGAATATGTAGGAGGGCTGAAGGGATGGCTTAGTGGTTAAGGCATTTGCCCGCAAAGCCAAAGGACTCAGGTTCAATTCCCCAGGACCCACATTAGCCAGATACACAAGGGGGCACATGCACCTGGAGTTTGTTTGCACTGGCTAGAGGCCCTGGCGTGCCCATTCTCTTTCTCTCTCTTTCTTTCTTTCTTTCTCTCTCTCTCCCTCTGTCAAATAAATTAATTAATTTAATTAAATGTTTTTTAAAAGAATATGTAGGAGAGATATGTTACAAACAGTAAGTGGACAAAATGAATACTTTGTCTACAGAAAAGTTACATTTATGTATCTTTTTATGTTTGGTTGGTTGGTTTTGAGGTAGGGTCTCACTCTAGCCCATGCTGACCTGGAATTCACTATGTAATCTCAGGGTGGCCTCGGATTCATGGCAATCCTACCTCTGCCTCCCAAGTGCTGGGATTAATGGTGTGTACCACCATACCCGGCCATTTATGTATCTAGATATAATTAAATCATGTAAGAACTGATAGTGCTATGTAAATGTCCATTGTTTTATTTGGGGCTTATTCTAAACTTAAATTCAAGTGAACAGAGTGTTAAGAATATCCAGAAGCTGCTTTTCAGGAATTATTACCTATTAAAAAAGCTTAGTGGGGCTAGAGAGGTGGCTTAGCGGTTAAGGCATATGCCTACGAAGCCTAAGGACCCAGGTTCCATTCTCCAGGTCCCATGTTAGCCAGATGCACATCATGGCTCATGCATCTTGAGTTCGTTTGTAGTGGCTAGAGGCCCTGGTGTGCCCATTCTCTTTCCCTCCGTCTCTAATAAATTAATAAATAAAACAATAAAAAAAGAGCTTAGCTGGGCGTGGTGGCGCACGCCTTTAATCCCAGCACTCGGGAGGCAGAGGTAGGTGGATCACCGTGAGTTCAAGGCTACCCTGAGACTACATAGTTAATTCCAGGTCAGCCTGGGCCAGAGTGAGACCCTACCTCAAAAAAAAAAAAAAAAAAAAAAGAGCTTAGTGAATAATCACCACCAATAAAATTCTCAGACTCTGCCTCCAAATTTAGCTTTGTAGGTTTTTTTTTGTTTATTTTTATTTGTTTATTAGAGAGAGAAAGAGGCAGAGAGAGACAGAGAGAGAATGGGCACATCAGGGCCTCTAGCCACTGCAAACGAACTCCAGATACATGCGCCACCTTGTGCATCCAGCTTACATGGGTACTGGGGAATCGAGCCTCGAACCAGGGTCCTTAGGCTTCACAGGTAAACAATTAACCAATAAGCCATTTCTCCACCCCTAGCTCTGTAGTTTTTTAAGGGTATCATGCTATTTCTTTTGTCTGTGACTATGCACTTAAAGAAGTGTTTGAGGGCTGGAGAGATGGCCTACCAGTTAACACACTTGCCTGCAAAGCCAAAGGACCCAGGTTTGATTCCCCAGTACCCATGTAAGCCAGATGCACAAGGTGGTGCATGCATCTGGAGTTCATCTGCAGTGGCTGGAAGCTCTGGCCTGTCCATTCTTTTTCTCTCAAATAAATGAATTTTTTTTTTTAAAGAAGCATTTAGAAGCCCCAGTGGCCTAATGGATAAGGCCTCCTAAAAAAAGAAGCATTTGACACATTAGGAAAAAAAGTTCATATACAATACAAAAATACAAAACAAACATCCTATAGTACACAAATCTTGCAGTATATGTGGTGAAAGATTCCATAAAATGTGTTTGAAAGTACATTTTCTTTCCCTCTATTTAAGTAAATAAAATATGCTTTGTTTTGTTTTGTTTTTTGGTTTTTCGAGGTAGAGTCTCACTCTAGCGCAGACTGACATGGAATTCCTTATGTAGTCTCAGGGTGGCCTTGAATTCATGGTGATCCTTCTACCTCTGCTTTCCAAGTATTGGGATTAAAGGCGCGCGCCACCACGCCCAGCTCTAAAATGTGCTTTTGAGGCCACTGGTCAGAAAATACATACTAAGAATTATAGGAAATTTGTAGTGAGTTCAATTCAACTAACAATTTACTAACAAGTCAGTAAGTCACAGAAAGTACATCTTCTCAATCTCCTGTCTTCATACAATGTTATGCTTTTTTTTTTTTTTTTTTTTTTTTTTTTGGTAAAATGAAAACCAGCTAAACACTTAAAGCAGTATGTACATTTAAATTTTTGATGGTGGTTTGTATTTTGTATTTTAAAAGAAATAGCTTCCTTATGATCTGCCTCAAGTTTTGGTAGAAATGTGTACACAGAAGTAGGAGCAAAAACCAAGAGAAGCACATTCCAAATACTGATTTACTTTGATAGCAAATGGTGTTCTTTGATGACAAATGAAGGTAAAAAAAAAATCCATTAAAGTGAAGTGGGCTATTTCAAATACTCAGTACTTCACATAAAATTTAAAAAAAATTTCTTTTGAGGCAGGATCTCACTCTACCCCAGGATGACCTGGAATTCACTATGAAGTCTCAGGATGGCCCTGAACTCATGGCGATCCTCATCTCTCTGTTTCTCAAGTGCTGGGATTAAAGGCATGTACCACCATGCCTGACCAAATTTTTTTTAAGAGCTAAGTGTCTATATCAATTGATAGCAATGCAATACCTAGTATATGATTACTTAATAAAATATTTTAAAATGTATTTATTATTAATTAATTAATTTGGGGGGCAGGCATGCCAGGGTCTCTTGCCTCTGTGAATGAATGCCAAATACTTGCAACAGTTTTTTTTCTTTCTTTTTTTTTCTTTTTGGTTTCTCGAGGTAGACTCTCACTCTAGCTTGGGCTGACCTGGAATTCACTATGTAGTCTCAGGATGGCCTCAAACTCTTGGCAATCCTCCTACTTCTGCCTCCCGAATGCTGGCATTAAATGTGTGTGCCCACCGTGCCCAGCTCACTTTTTTTTTTTTTGGTTTTGCAAGGTAGAGTTTCACTCTGGTCCAGGCTGACCTGGAATTAACTATGTAGTCTCAGGGTGGCCTCGAACTCTCGGCAATCCTCCTACCTCTGCCTCCCAAGTGCTGGGATTAAAGGCGTGTGCCACCACGCCCGGCCCAGCTCACTTTTTAAAAAAAATCTTTTTGTTTGTTTATTCATTTATTTGAGAGAAAGAGAGAGAGAGAGAAAGAGGGAGATAGAGAGAATGGGCACACCAATGCCTCTAGCCATTGTAAATGAACTCCAGATGCATGTGTCACCTTGTGCATCTGGCTTACCTGGGTACTGGGGAATTGAACCTGGGTCCTTCGGCTTCACAGGCAAGCACCTGAACCACTAAGTCATCTCGCTAGCCCTGCACCACTTTTTTTTGAGTCTGGCTTATGTAGATGGTATGGGAAATTGAACCCAGGCCAGCAGGATAGCAAACATGCCCCTTTAACTGCTGAGCCATCTTCTCAATCTCTCCATCATTAATAAATTGCTGCTAAAGGTATTTTGTAAAGTAGGAGGAACAAACACTGACAGATTCATTCCAACAAAAGAAAGAAAGCCCCATAGGTCAGTAGGCAGAAGAGCCAACACAGGACCCAAGGGAAGGGAATCTTCAGAAAGAGCCTGGGATGCTATGCAGATAAGCATGATGACCAATCCCAGTGTTAAACAGAGGAGCAGGAGGCTGGGATGTGGAGGGACAGCCATCACCATACCTCACCGTACAGTACAGTCTGTCACTGTACTGCTCATCCCTGAACCAAGGCTGGGCCAGGATGTGTGTGACCAAGTCAGAAGAGAAGAAATTCAGGAGATCCAGGAAAACAAGAAGTCCCAGGAGAGGGAGAAAGGTGACTGGCAGGATGGCAGGGGAGGTCTTAGGACAGTGACGGTGTAGTAGCAGGGAGAACAAACAGCTAGATAAGGACAGAGAGATCACTAGGAATGTGGTCTCCATGAGAAACCAGAGGGACTGCTGGATTGCAGTTGTGCTGAAGATGCCAGAAAATGTGGAAAAATAAGCAGTAGGTACCAAGAAACCTGAGCCATTAAAAATAAAAAGAGCCGGGCAAGGTGGTGCACACCTTTAATCCCAGCACTCAGGAGGCAGAGGTAGGAGGATCGCGATGAGCTTGAAGCCACCCTGAGAATACAGAGTGAATTCCAGGTTAGCCTGGGCTACCTGGACTCCTACCTCAAAAAACCAAAATAATGGCTGGACAGATGGCTCAGCGGTTAAACGCTTGCCTGTGAAGCCTAAGAACCCTGCCTGGAGGCTTGATTATCCAGGACCCACGTAAGCCAGATGCACAAGGGGGTGCATGCAGCTGGAGTTCGTTTGCAGTGGCTGGAGGCCCTGGCTCACCCATTCTCTCTCTCTACCTGCCTATTTCTGTATCTCTCTCTCTCTCAAATAAATAAATAAATAATAAAATATTAAAAAAAAATAAGCTGGGCATGGTGGCGCATGCCTTTAATCCCAGGACTCGGGAGGCAGAAGTAGGAGGATCGCTGTGAGTTCAAGGGCACCCTTGAGACTACATAGTGAACTCCAGGTCTGCCTGGATTAGAGTGCAACCCTATATCAAAACAACAACAACAACAAAAACCAAAATAATAATAAAATAAAATAAAAATAAATAAAAATGAAAAGGTAGGGGTAGAGAGACGGTTTAACAGTTAAAGGCATTTGCTTACAAAGCCTGACAGCCTGGGTTAGATTCCCCAGTACCCACATAAAGCCAGGTACACAAAGTGACTCACATCTGGAGTTGGCAGTGGCAGGAGGCCCTGGCATGCCCATTCTCTCTCTCTCTCTGAGTCTCTCAAATAAATAAAACTTTAAAAAAATTTAAAACGTTTAAAAAAAATAAAGTGAAGAATTACTAAGGAAGACACCAACATTGACCTCTGCCCTCCACATGCACACACACGCACACATCTGCACCCACATGCATATGAACAAGCATATATACAAACGCACACATACCACATATACGCACACAGGCAGAATAATAAGAATAACAAAAGATGGGCTGGCACCTTAGCTAGTTAGCTCAGCCCCATCCAGTACCAAGAGAAGGTTCCAATTTGGGTCTGTAGGTAGGCTTCATCCCTCTCCTGCCTTCTCATGGACTGGGGCTCTCTGTACTCTTTCCCCTTTCCTTCTCTTCAGCACTTTAAGTTCTAGCTGTAATCTAATAAAATCTCTCTAACCCTTTAAAGAAAAGATGGGCTGGAGAGATGGTTCACCAGTTGAGTCTACGTCCTACACAAGCATGAGGGCTTGAGGGGGCCTGAGACTGCCCTACTTCGAATCCTCAGGACCGTCATAACTATCTGGGCATGACCACACATGCCTGTAACTGCAGCCCCACAGGGGAGCAGAAACTGACGAATCTCTGAAGTCAGTAACAGACTCTTAAGCCAGGAGTGGTGGAGCACACCTTTAATCCCAGCACTTGGGTGGCTCAGGTAGGAGAGCCGCCATGAGTTTGAGGCCAGCCTGTGCTGTAGCGCTAGTTACAGGTCATCCTGGGCTAAAGTGAGATTCTAGCTCAAAAAAATAAAATAAACCGGGCATGGTGGCACACGCCTTTAATCCCAGCACTTGGGAGGCAGAGGTAGGAGGATTGCAGTGAGTTCAAGGTCACCCTGAGATTACATAGTGAATTCCAGGTCAGCCTGGGCTAGAGTGAGACCCTACCTCAAAAAAACCATAAATAAATAAATAAATATTAAAAATAAATAAAAAAAAAAAAAAAAAAAAAGAGAGACTCCAGTTCACTCTGGCCACCACAGGTGAGCACACTGCTGCAGGCAAGTGCATGGGGTGCTACAAAGACACATTATGCCAGGCGTGGTGGCGCACACCTTTAGTCCCAGCACTCGGGAGGCAGAGGTAGGAGGATTGCCTTGAGTTCAAGGCCACCCTGAGAATATATAGTTAATTCCAGATAAGCCTGGGCCAGAGTGAGACCCTACCTCGAAAAACCAAAAAAACAAAACAAAACAAAGACACATTATATGTGCACATACCACACACACACACACACACACACACACACACACACACACACACACACACACAAAGATGGGGTTGTTGCCCACTTGGTAGAGTTCTTGTCTTGCATACATGAGTCCTTAAGTTTGGTCCCCATGACTAAAAATAAATAATAAACAGATGATTACTAGCTTTAGGAAAAAAAGTAGAAAATATGATCATAGTTTCAAAGTACTTATCTATAAATAATATTGAGTAGGCCTAAAATTTAAATGTCAGATATTCATTTAACCAGAGTTGTTTAACCCACAGTAGTAATCATAGAAATAATCTTCATCTGCCAAATAGAAATTCAATGGATGATGTGGCAAACTGATTACTAAAATGCCATCAGTACATACAGTTTTAGAAATACAGAGATGTGGACTGGGAGATGGCTCAGCTATTAAAGCTGCTTGTTTGTAAACCCTGATGGCCCAGGTTCAATTCCCCAGTACACGCGTAAAGTAAAGCCACATGCACAACATGGTGCAAGTGAATGGAGTTCATTTGTAGTAGCAAGAGGCCCTAGTGTGCATCCATATGCGTACGTTCTCTCGTGCTCTCTCTTTTTGCAAATAAATGAATAAAAAATATTGAAAAAGGAATATAGATATCGGGGCTGGAGTGATGGCTTAGCCATTAAGGCACTTGCCTGTGAAGCCTAAGGACCCAGGTTCGATTCCCCAGTACCCACATAAGCCAGATGCACAAGGGGACACAAGTATATGGAGTTTGTTTGCAGTGGCTGGATGCCCTGGTGGGTCCATTCTCTCTCTCTCAAAATGGATAAATAAAATAAAAATCACAAAAATAAATGTTAAAAAATACAGACATGTATAAAACTCAGAAACTGAGGGGAGCTAGAAGAGAAGAAAGGAAGCCAAACACTGCTGTATTAATAAACTTTGTGGGAATTACCTGATGTTTTGGATCTGGGGCATCTTCAAATGTCCATATGCTGAAGGCTTGGGCCCAGCTCAGCATCACTGGAGACCAGGCAAACATTTTGTTGTTGTTGTTGTTTTTTGTTTTTCAAGGTAGGGTCTTGCTCTAGCCCAGGCTGACTTGGAATTCACCTTGTAGTCTCAGGGTGGCCTCAAACTCACAGTGATCCTCCTACCTCTGCCTCCTGAGTGCTGGGATTAAAGGCGTGCACCACCACTCCAGGCCCTCCTGTCTTTCTTTTTCTTTCCTTTTTTTTTTTTTTTTTTCCGAGATAGGGTCTCACTCTAGCCCAGGATGACTATTCTCAGGGTGGCCTCCAACTCATGGCAATCCTCCTACCTCTGCCTCCCGAGTGCTGTGATTAAAGATGTGCACCACCACACCTGGATTTTTTTCTTTTCTTTTCTTTTCTTTTCTTTTCTTTTCTTTTCTTTTCTTTTCTTTTCTTTTCTTTTCTCTTCTCTTCTCTTCTCTTCTCTTCTCTTCTCTTCTCTTCCCTTCCCTTCCCTTTCTTTCTTTCTTTCTTTCTTTCTTTCTTTCTTTCTTTCTTTCTTTCTTTCTTTCTTCTTCTTTTTTTTTTTTTTGAGAAAGGGTTTCATGTAGCCAAAGATAACCTTGAACTTCTGATCTTCCTGCCTCTGCCTCTCAGTACTGGGATTTCAGGTGTGTACCAGTGTGCACTACCACACTGAGTTTAGGTGATGCTAGGGATGAAACCCAGGGCTTGTGCATGGACTCTACCAATTGATCTCCAGTCCCTATGCCCCACTTTTTAAGGTTTCACTATTAGAAATAAGCCTCCAGGGTTTGGAAAGATGATTCAGAAGTCAAAGGGTTTGCTTTCAAAGCCTGTCATCCTGGGTTCAATTCCTCAGCTACTTGTGTAAGCTGGATGCAAAAACTGGCACAAGAGTCTGGTGTTCCTTCATAGTGGCAAGACACCCTGGTGCATGCATGCGCGTGTGCTCATGCACACACACGTAAATAAGTAAAATAAAATTTAAAAGAGAAAACTAAGCCTCCAACCCACAGACCTTTGGAAAACAAACTGCAGCATAAACTGAGTCCATCAATGCAAAGAATATGAGTCTGACTTGCTTACTGGTATATTATACCAAAATTCAATCTTTTTTGTTTGTTTGTTTGTTTGTTTGTTTGTTTGTTTGTTTGAGGTAACATCTCACTCTAACCCAGGCTGACTGAGAATTCACTAGGTAGTCTCAGGCTGGCCTTGAACTCAGCCATCCCCCTACCCCAGCCTCCTGAGTGTTGGGATTAAAGGCATGCACCCCCATGCCTGGCCCCAAAATTCAATCTTGATTTGACATTACAAAACCTGGAAACATCCCCTGCTGTTAATTTCTAACAGATTCGACAACAAAAAGCTTATGATTATCAAACCCACCAGGGCCCAGAAAACATTGCAAAGCCAGGAGGATGATGTCTAAGCTGCAGTGGAGACCCCAGGATGTTAAAGATGCCAGGAACATGGAACGTCTGCTGAGAAAAGCTGAAAGCGATGAGTGGAGGCCAACCCAAGAGACAAATTACAAATGACAAAGCCATAAGCATGGTGCTGCCCAAGCCAGTCAAAGATCACATCATGACATGTCCTAGATTCTGGAAATGGCCCTGCTGGGTTTCACTTTTGCTCTGATCAGCTTCTTCTTTGTTCTCCTGTTCCTCATTATTTTTTGGGAGGGGGGGTTCAAGGTAGGGTCTCACTCTAGCCCAGGCTGACCTGGAATTCACTTTGTAGTCTCAGGGTGGCCTCGAACTCATGGTGATCCTCCTACTTCTGCCTCCTGAGTGCTGGGATTAAAGGCATGTGCCACCATGCCCGGTTCTGTTCCTCATTTTTATAATTGGAAGATGTTGGAAGTTCGTGATTCACTTTAAAAAATTTTTTTATTTATTTGGGAGAGAGAAAGAAGCAGATAGAGACACAGAGAGAGGGAGAATGGATGCACCAGGGTCTTCAGCTGCTACAAACAAACTCCAGACACAGGCTGGAGAGATGGCTGAGTGGTTAAGGTACTTGCCTGCAAAGCCTAAGAACTCAGGTTCGATTTTCCAGGTCCCACATAAGCTAGATGCACAAGGTGGTGCATGCATCTGGAGTTTGTTTGCAGTGGCTAGAGACTCTGATGGGCCCATTCTCTCTTTCTCTCTCTCTCTCTCTCTACCCCCATCTTAAATAAAAATAAATAAAATAAAAAGTTAAAAAAAAAAACTCTAGACTTATGCACCACCTTGTGCATCTGACTTATGTGAGTCCTGGGGACTTGAACCTGAGTCCTTTGGCTTTGCCTTAACCGCTAAGTCATCTCTCCAGCCTGTGGTTGGCTTTTTATTTTATAGGGGCTCACAGCTAAGAGTTTGCCTTGAATCTCAGAGGAGCCTTTAAAGTTGGACTTGAACATGTGACTATTAAGACTCTGGAGACTCGTGGATATGGACTAACTGCATTAATTTTTTTAAATTTTTAAATTTAGTTATTTTTGTTTTTTTTATATAAATTATAACAGGTTATCCAGACATGCACCACCTTGTCTCCATAGGTACTGGGGAATCAAGCCTTGAACCAGGATCCTTAGGCTTCATAGGCAAGCGTTTAACCGCTAAGCCATCTCTCCAGCCCTGCATTAATTTTTTAAATAAATTTAGTTATTTCATTTTATATAAATTATAACAGGTTATACTCTTGTCTCCTCGCTCCAGCTCTCGTTACCCTGGAGGCCCTCCTCAGTGGGGTTATGGTATTAACTACTAGGTCATGAAGGCCTCAGTCAGTCCCCATGGGGTAGCAGGGGACCATACCTCAGGTTATTCCTACCCACTCTGTGGCTCTTACAGTCTTTCTGCCCCCACTAACTCATTTTGCATTATGAAATGGCCATGAGCCTTTGTGGGCCAGGGAAGGAATGTTGTGGTTTGAATAAGAAATGTTCCTCATAGGTTTCATAGTAAATGCTTGGTTTTCAGCTGGTGGTGCAATTTTGGAAGGTTCTGGAAACTAACTTTCTTTTTTGATTTTTTTCGAGGTAGGGTCTTTTTTCCAGCCCAGACTGACCTAGAATTCACTATATAGTTGCAGGCTGGCATCAAACTCACAGTGATCCTCCTACCTCTATTTCCCCAGTGCTAGGATTAAAGGTATACTTCTTTCTTTCTTTCTTTCTTTCTTTCTTTCTTTCTTTCTTTTTTTTGGTTTTTCGAGGTAGGGTCTTTCACTATGTAGTCTCAGGGTGGCCTCAAACTCACGGTGATCCTCCTACCTCTGCCTCCCAGTGCTGGGATTTTTTTTTTCCAGGGCAGGGTCTCATTCTGGCCCAGGCTGACCTGGAACTTATTCTGTAGCTCTAGGCTGACCTCTAACTCATGGTAACTCTTCTACCTCAGACTCTCCTACCTCAGCCTCCCCAGTGCGGGGATTCAAAGCATGTACCTCCACACCCAGCTGTCTTGCATGCTTGCTTTCTTCAATTTTTTCTAGTGCTGGAGACTGAACTGGTTCTGGGAACTTTATGAGGTGAGGCCTAGTTAGAGCAAGTCAGCCCCTTTGGGCATGCCTTTGAAAGTTATACTTGAGGGCTGGAGAGATGGCTTAGCTGTTAAGCACTTGCCTGTGAAGCTTAAGGATCCCGGTTTGAGACTCAATTCCCCAGTACCCACGTAAGCCAGATGCACAAGGTGGTGCATGCATCTGGAGTTCGTCTGCAATGGCTGGAGGCACTGGAGTGCCCATTCTTTCTCTCTCTCCCTCTGTCTACCTGTTTATATCTCTCAAATAAATAAATAAAAATAAATTTAAAAAAAGAGGGGACTGGAGAGATGGTGTAGCGGTTAAGGTGTTTGCCTGCAAAGCCAAAGGACCCAGGTTCGATTCTCCAGGACCCACATAAGCCAGATGCACAAGGTGGTGCATATGTCTGGAGTTCATTTATAGTGGTTGAAGGCCCTGGCGCACCCAATCTCTCTTTCTTTCTCCATCTGCCCCTTTCTCTTCTCTCTGTCTAATAAATAAAAATTTAAAAAAAAATAAAGAGGGACTGGAGAGATGGCATAGCGATTAAGGTGCTTGCCTGCAAAGCCTAAGGACCTTGGTTTGATTCCCCAGTACCCATGTAAGCCAGATGCACAATGTGGTGCATGCATCTGGAATTCATTTGTAGTGGCTGGAAGACCTGGTGTGCCCGTTCTCTACCACCCCCCCCCGCCTCTTCCCATCTCCTAAATAAATAAAAATAAAATATATATATATTTAAAAACAGATATATAGAACAATGGAATCAAACAGAAATAAACAGATATATCTGTAACCAGTTGATTTTTAAAATAAATATATTTTTAAAAATATTTATTTATTTATTTATTTAGAGAGAGAGAGAGAGAGACAGAATTAGGCAGGTAGAGAGAGAGAATGGGCATGCCAGGGCCTCCAGCCACTGCAAACAAACTCCAGATGTATGTGCCCCCTTGTGCACCTGGCTTACGTGGGTCCAGGAGAATCGAGCCTTGAACCGGGGTCCTTAGGCTTCAAAGGCAAGTGTTTAACCACTAAGCCATCTCTCCAGCCCCAGTTGATTTTTTTAATAACCATGCCAAAACCATTTTCAATAACCTTTTCAACAAGTAATGCACAGACAACTAGATATCTATTTGCAACTGAAGGAACTTTGATCTTTATCTCACAAGTACAAAAACTGAATCAAGGTGGGTGCACTGGCACATGCCTTTAGTCCCAGAACTTGGGAGGCCAAGGTAGGAAGATCACTGTGAGTTTGAGGCAGCCTGAGACTATAGAATGAGTTCTATGTCAGACTAGGCTATTTTGAAAGAAAGAAACAAACAAAAAAATTGAATCAATCAAGCAGGGGATGGTGGCACACACCTTTAATCTCAGTACTCGGGAGGCAGAGGTAGGAGGATCGCCATGAGTTCGATGCCAGTCTGAGACTACATAATGAATTCCAGGTCAGCCTGAACTAGAGTGAAACTCTGCCTCAAATAAATAAATAAGTAAGTAAATAAATAAATAAATAAATAAATAAATAAATAAATAAAAACAGATCAAATTCCTAAATGTGAGAGCTAAACTCATAAAAGTCTTAGACAAAAACAGGGATAAATGTTCATGACCTTGGATTTAGAAAGGTCCAAATTAAAAATGTTAGTTGTGTGTGGTGGCTTAAATTTATAATCCCAGCACTCAGGAGGGTGAGGCTGGAGGATTGGCATGAGTTTGGGTCCAATTTGACCTACAGAGAGTTCCAGGTCAGGCTGGGCTAGAATGAGACCCTGCCTCAAAAAAACTCCCACTGAAAATGTTTTATACATCAAAGAACACTCTCAAGAAATTAGAAAGACAAGCTATAGAATAGAAACAAATTTGTAGACTTCTGGTTAAGATGGTGGATTCAAAACCATACTGGAACTTCAGGGGTGAAATAAGAAGGCAGCGAAAACAGGGACAACTAACATCTATCAAGAAGCCGGGCATGGTGGTGCACACCTTTATTTATTTATTTATTTATTTATTTATTTATTTATTTATTTATTTATTTATGAGCAACAGAGAGAACGAGGCAGATAGATAGATAAATGGATAGATAGAGAATGGGTGTTCCAGGGCCTCTAGCCACTGCAAATGAATTCCAGATGCATGCACCACCTTATTCACCTGGCTTACGTGGGTCCTGGGGAATCGAGCCTTGAACCAGGGTCCTGAGGCTTCACAGGCAAGTGCTTAATCGCTAAGCCATCTCTCCAGGCCTTTTGTTTATTTTATTTATTTATTTATTTGGTGTATACCTTTAATCCCAGCACTTGGGAGGCAGAGGTAGGAGGATTGCTATGAGTTCAAGGCCACCCTGAGACTACATACTTAATTCCAGGTCAGCTTGGGCCACAGTGAGACCCTGCCTCAAAACAACAAACAACAATAATAATTAAAAATAAATAAAATCTATCAACATGATAAGAAAAGATAGCCAACTTCATATCATGAGATGAGCCACATCCTGCACATCAGCCAGGGTCCAGGTGAAACCACAGAGGAATGGAAAGTTAAGCATGAGTGCTGCTCTGACTGCCAGCCTGACAACCTGCACCAAGGTGATAGCGATAGACACTGAAGACACTTAAAATGTATCAAAGCAGAACTCCAGATTTTGCTGAGAGTTTAACAGTAAAGTAGACTTAGAACACACCTGCCATGGCTCAGGGAACCTTGTGGAAGAGTGGGCAGAAAGAGTGTAAGAGCCACAGGGTGGGAAAGAGTATCCAGAGGCATTGCCTTCCCCAAACAATGATTGGTTGCTGCATTTATAACCTATAGCTCCATGGTGAGAGGATTAAAGGAGGGCCCTCAGTGGAATGGGAGAGGGAGGAGGGGGATGGTACCAACACATGATTTATCCATACAATGTTTCTACTTAAAAAAAAATGAAGGCAGTCCTAAGAGGGAAATTTATAGCTTTAAGTGCCTATTGAGAAATTAGAAGGCTGGGAGTGCACGCCTTTAATCCCAGCACTTGGGAGGCAGAGGTAGGAGGATCACTGTGAGTTTGATGCCAGCCTGAAACTACATAGTGAATTCCAGGTCAGCCTCAGCTAGAGTGAGACCCTATCTCAAAAAACAAAAACAATATGAAATTTTCTGGAAAATGGATGGATTTGGAAAGGATTATACTTAGTGAGGTAACCCATTCCCAGAAAGCCAAATGTCACATGTTGTCTCTCATATGTGGATCCTAGCTACAAATGATTGGACTTCTACGCGAGTAAAAATAAAACTCAGTAGAATGAGCCAGTAAGCTAGAAAGGGGATATAAAGGGAACAGAAAGGGAGGGAGGGGGGACTTAACAGGATGGTATTGTATATATGTAAGTAGAATAACAGATTAATGGGGTTGAAAAGGCCTAAGTGAGGTCAGGGGAAGAGATTGAGTAAAGGAAAGGTAGAGGGAAGGCTAATAAAAATCTAAGAGGATATAAATAAGTCATATAGAAACCTACTTTTCTAGACAATGGAACACTCAGAAGCCATAGATTGTTACTAGAAAATTTTCAGTGTCAGGGATGGGATACCTTCCAGTGAGTTGTTGGCCAGGGAGGACACAGATACCCCCAAAACGTTATAGGCCATTGCCGAGGCCCTTGGTTTCCCACCAGGAATAGATGGTAAGACCCTATTGCTGAAGACTCCACATGTTTGGGCTACAAGGTCACTGAGAAATCCTGCTGGAGCTGAGCTGAAAGCCTCCTCCATGTGGACCAGCTGACAGAAAGCTGGAAAAAGCTATGCTGCATGCAGTTCAATGGGGGAGAGAGAAATCACCAGTGAAGATACTCAACAGTGGACACTGCAAGCCTTAAATTTGGCCAGCCAGGCTAAATGAGCCAACAGGTGAAATAGTGGCATGTCTGTTATGGGGAAAACCAACCGCTCTCTAATTGGACTGGAGGCCCGCTCCATGGGAGGGAATACATCCCTGATACTGAAAACCTACAACAGGGGTAGTCATGAGCCCTAGGGGTGTAACATCTTAATGTCCACACCCATATATTAATGCTACTCTCAGTTTTGGTTAGAGAAGCTTCTCTTTTCAGATGGTGGTGACCTTGGGATGACTCAGAAGGCACCATGGTGTTGAGAAGAAGGGACAGAGGAGTGCTCAGCACTGAAACATCTCTAACACACCTTCAATGCTCAGGGTCCATTGCAGAAGAGGGGGCAGAAAGAATGTAAGAGCCAAAGGAGATTAGGACCCCTTACGATGTGCTCCTCCAGACACAAAATGGCCTGGCTATCCATGATCTTGCAGTGCCTGATACTATCTACACAAAACCATCATAATAGGAGGAAAAGATCATGACATCAAACTGAAAAGAGAGACTGGTTGAGAGGGGAGGTGATATAATGGAGAGTGGAGTTTCAAAGGAGAAAGTGGGAGGAGGGAGGGAAGTACCTTGGGATATTGTCTACAATTAAGGAAGTTATCAAAACAAAACAACAAAAAAAACCAAAAAACAAAAAACAAGGGCTGGAGAGGTGGCTTAGTGGTTAAGGCGTTTGCCTGCAAAACCAAAGGACCTAGGTTCAATTCTCCAGGACCCACGCAAGCCAGGTGCACAAGGGGCACATGTGTCTGGAGTTCATTTGCAGTGGTTAGAAGTCCTGGCACTCCCATTCTCTCTCTGTTTGTCTCTCTCTGCTTGCAAATAAATAAATAAAATTAAAAAAAAATCAAAACAGAAAAAAAGAACTTAGAAAGGTCACAAGTAAACATCTTAATTCTTCACATTAAGGCCTTGAAAAAGAACAAGGCAAACCAAAAATCAGTAGATAGGAAGAAATAATAAAGATTAGGGAAGACATTAATGAAGTAGAAACAAAAAAATACAAAGAATTAATGAAACAGAGTTGGTTTTTTGAAAAGATAAATAAGACTGATAAATCCTTAGCAAATCTGACCAAAAGAAAGAAGAGACACAAATCAATAAAATCAATAAAATCAGCACTCGGGAGGCATAAAAAGGCCACCCTACATAGTTCATTCCAGGTCATAACCTCGCAAAACCAAACCAAAAAAAAAAAAAAAAAAAAAAAAAGGTACCACTATAACAGATACCAATGAAATTCAGAAAATCATGAGGACATACTCCATTAAGTTTGAAAATCTGAAAGAAGTGGATGATTTCCTGGATTTATATGACCTACCAAAATTAAATGAAGATGAGATAAGCCATTTAAACAAACCCATAACAAGCACAGAGATCAAAACAGTTATAAAAATCTCCCAACTAAAAAATGTCCAGGCCCAGATGGATTCACTGGTGAATTTTACCAGACTATCATGGAAGAACTAAAACTAATGCTTCTCAAACTTTTCCATAAAATAGAAAAGGAAGAAATACTACCAAACCCCTTCTACAAAACCAGCCTCACCTTGATACCAAAACCAAAGAAAGAACAAAAACAGAAAATTACAGGCCAAGCTCCCTCATAAACATAAATGCAAAATTCTCAACAAAATACTGGCAAACAGAATACAAGAATATATCAAAAAGAGCATTCACTCCAGCCAAGTAGGCTCTATCCAAGAGATGCAGGGATGGTTCAACATATCCAAATCAATATACCATATAAACAAACAAGTCAAACACCATATAAAAGGACTGAGGGGGCTGGAGAGATGGCTTAGCAGTTAAGGCCCTTGCATGTGAAACCTGAAAACCCAGGTTTGATTCTCCAGATTCATGTGGTGGCACATGCATCTGGAGTTTGTTTGCAGTGGCTAGAGGCCCTGGCATGCCCACTCACTTTCTAACTCTCTCCTGCTCTCTGACTCTAATAAACAGATAAATAAAAATATAATAAATAAATAAAAGGACTGAGAGACAAAAATCACATGATCATCACAATAGATGCAAAAAAGGCATTTGACAAAATCCAACATCCCCTCAGGAGGCAAAGGTAGGTGGATCACCATGAGTTCAAGACCACCCTGAGACTACATAGTGAATTCTAGGTCAGTTGGGACTAGAGCGAGGCACCATTTCAACCCCCACACCCCCAAAAAGCCAATGACATTCTTCATGGAAATAGTAAAAAAAAAAAAAAAAATCCTAAAATTCATTTGGAAGCACAAAAAACCTCAAATAGCCAAAACAATTTTAAGCAACAAAATTAAGGCTGGCAGTATTGCCAAACCTGATTTTAAGATATATTACAGAGCCATAGTAACAAAAACAGTATGGTACTGGCACAAAACATACTCATAGATCAATGGGACAGAATAGAGGACTCAGATGTAAGTCCAGGCAGCTACAGCCAAAAATAGTCTTTGGAGAAAAGATAGCCTCTTTAACAAATGGTGCACAAGAATCAAGTTAAAATGGCTCAAAGACCTTAATATCAGACCTGAAACTCTGAAACTGCTAAAGGAAAAAGTAGAGGAATCCCTTCAACCTATTGGTCTTGGCAAAGACTTTCTAAATATAACCACAATTGCTCAAGAAATAAAACCACTAATCAACCACTAGGATCTCATGAAATTACAAAGCTTTTGTACAGCAAAGAACACTGTGAATAGAGCAAAGAGACAACCTACAGAATGGGAGAAAATCTTTGCCAGCTATACATCTGACAGAGGATTAACATCCAGAATATACAAAGAAGACAAAAAAGTAAATAATAAACTGGGCTTTAATTCCAATACTCGGGAAGCAGAGGTAGGAGGATCGCCATGAGTTCAAGGCCACCCTGAGACTACATAGGGAATTCCAGGTCAGCCTGGGCTAGAGTGAAACCCTACTTTGAAAAACCAAAATAAATAAATAAACTGGGTGTGGTGGCACACGCCTTTAATCCCAGCACTAGTGAGGCAGAGGTAGGAGGATTGCCATTAGTTAGAGGCCACCCTGAGACTACATAGTAAATTCCAGGTCAGCCTGTGCTAGAGTAAGACCCTATCTCAAAAACAAAACAAGCTAGCTGGCCATGGCGGCACATGCCTTTAATCCCAGCACTTGGGAGGCAGAGATAGGAAGATTGCTGTGAGTTCAAGGACATCCTGAGACTCTATAGTGAATTCCAGGTCAGCCTGAGCTAGAGTGAGACCCCATCTTAAAAACAAAACAAAACAACAAACAAACAAACAAAAAATAAATCAAACAACCCAATTAAAAAATGGGCTATGGAACTAAATAGAGAGTTCTCGAAGGAAGAAATACAGATGGCCTATATACATCTAAAAAATGTTCTACATCCCTAGCCATTAGGGAAATGCAAATTAAAACTACTTTGAGAGTCTATCTCACTCCTGTAAGAATGGCTGTCATCAAGAAAACTAATGACATAGGTGTGGTGGTGCACTCCTTTAATCCCAGTACTTGGGAGGCAGAGGTAGGAGGATCGTTGTGAGTTCTAAGCCACCCTGAGGCTGCATAGTGAATTCCAGGTCAGCCTGGGCTAGAGTGAGACCCTACCTTGAACCACCCACCCGCAAAAAAAAAAAACCAACAAAAAAATCAAATTACAATAAATGCTGGCGAGGATGCAGAAAAAGAAGAAACTTTCTACACTATTGGTGGGAATGTAAACTGGTATGGCCATTGTGGAAATCAGTGTGGAGGTTCCTGAGACAGCTAAAAATAGATCTACCATATGACCCAAGTATATCACTCCTAGGTATACACCCCAAGGACTCATCTCACTACCTTACAGATATTTGCACATCCATATTTATTGCCACTCTATTTACAATAGCTAGGAAATGGAATCAGCCTAGCTGTCCCTCAACTGATGAATAGATAATGAAGATGTGATACATTCATACAATGGAGTTCTAGTCAGTGGTAAATAAAAATGGAATTATGAAATGTGCAGGGAAATGGATGGATCTGGAAAGGATTGTACTAAGGGAGGTAAGCCAGGCCCAGAAAGCCAAATGCCACATGTTCTTTCTCATATGTAGATCCTAGGTACAAATGTTTAGACTTGTATGTGAGCTGGGGTACAAATCAGTAGCAGAGGCCAGTAAGCTAGAAAGGAGCTTATAAGGGAGGGAGGAGAGGGGAGGACTTAAGGGGATGGTATTGTATATATGTAAGTAGAAGAACAGATTACTGGGGGTGGAATGGACTAAATGAGGTCAGGGGAAGAGATTGAGTAAAGGAAGGGTGTGGGGAGGGCTAATCAAAATTTAAGAGGATATGAATCAGCCATATGGAAACCTACTTATTATTGACAACTTCTATAATTATAGGCATTAAACCATGATAATTCCCTCTCTCCCCCCACTTTCCTTCTCTCAACTCTACTCTCCATCATATCCCCTCCCCCTCTCAGTCTCTCTTTTATTTTGATGTCATGATCTTTTCCTCCTATTATAGTGGCCTTGTGTAGGCAGTGCCAGGAACTGCAAGGTCATGGGTATCCAGGCCATTTTGTGTCTAGAAGAGTGCATTGTAAGGAGTCCTATCCTTCCTTTGGCTCTTACATTCTTCCTACCATCTCTTCCACAATGGACCCTGAGCCTTGGAGTGTGTGACAGAGATGTTTCAGTGCTAAGCACTCGTCTGTCACTTTTTCTCAGCACCATGGTCATCCCAGAGGACACCACCATCTGAAAAGAGAAGCTTCTCTAACCAAAAGTGAGAGTAACATTAATATATGGGTATAAACATTAAGAAAAGTGCTTACCAGGCAGTTTAGTGAACATAATATATGCATTTAGCCAGACACCAGCAGGTGTTACACCCTAGGGCTCATGACTTTCTCCTGTCATAGGTTTTCAGTATCAGGCATGTATTCCCTCCCATGGAGCAGGCCTCCAGTCCAGTTAGCGTGTGGATGGTTTCCACCATAACACCATGCCACTATTGCACCTGTTGGCCTATTTGGCCTGGCTTGCCAAACTTAAATCTTGCAGTGTCCACTGTTGTGTATCTCCACTAATGACTTCTCTCTGTCCCATGGAGCTGCTTTCAGGTAGCTTTTTTCTAGCTTTCTGTCAGCTGGTCTACAGGGAGGAGGTTTTCAGCTCAGCTCCAGCAAGTTTTCTCAGTGACCTTGAAGCCCAAGCATGTGGAGTCTTCAGCAATAGAGTCTTACCATCTATTCCTGGTGGGAAACCAAGAGCCTTGGCAATGGCCTGTAATGTTTGGGGCCCTTCCCTGACACAGAAATTTTTCTAGTAACAATCTATGGCTTCTGGGTGTGCCATTGTCCAAAAACAGTAGGTTTCCACTACCTTTTTGGCTAAATGCATATATTATGCTTACCAAACGGCCCAGTAAGCACTTTATTTAATGTTCATACCCATATAATAATGCCACTCTCACTTTTGGTTAGAGAGGCTTCTCTTTTCAGATGGCGGTAAGCTCTGAGATGACTCAAAAGGCAACATAGTGCTGAAAAGAAGTGACAGAGGAGTGCTGAGCACTGAACTATCTCTATCACACCCTTCCAAGGCTCAGGATCCATTGCAGAAGAGGTGGAAAAAAGAATATAAGAGCCATAGGAAGGGTAGGGCTGCTTACAATGCAATCTTCCAGATACAAAATGGCCTGGATATCCATGACCTCATAATGTCTATCTAGTACTACCTACACAGGACCCGCATAATAGGAGGAAAAGATGATGACATCAGAATAAAAGAGAAACTAATTGAGAGGGGGAGCAGATATGATGGAGAGTGGATATGTGAAGGGGAAAGTGGAGGAGGGGAGTTAATTATCATGGTTTATTGTCTATAATTATGGAAGGTGTCAATAAAAAAAGAAGAAACCGGGCATGGTGGTGCATGTCTTTCATCCCAGCACTTGGGAGGCAGAGGTAGGAGGATTGCTGTGAGTTGAAGGCCACCCTGAGACTACACAGTGAATTGGGCTAGAGCAAGACCCTACCTCAAAAAATAAAATAAAATAAAATAAAATAAAATAAAATAAAATAAAATAAAAAAAAGGAAATAAAGTTGTAAATTATATATCTTATAAGAATCTAATACTCAAGATATATAAATATATATATATACCAGGCATGGTGGTGCATGCCTGTAATCCCAGCATTTGGGAGGCAGAGGTAGGAAGAATACATATATATATACATATACACACGCAATGTGTTATGAGGTGGATAATTATTAGGATTCATTGCTCTCTACTTCCTCACTTATGGACAGAGTTGACCAGCTGCCTCAAGCACCAGGCACCATCCTCTCCATGTTGGACAGCAACCTTAAACTGTAGGCCAAAATAAACCCTTTCTTTTCTTTTAAATATTTTTTTATTTATTCATTTATTTGCATGTAGAAAAACAGGAAAGAGAGAGAGAGAGAGAATGAGAATGAGTGCACCAGAGCCTTCAGCCACTGCAAACAAACTTCAGATGCATGTGCCACTTTGTGCATGTGAATTTATGTCGGTACTGGTGAATTGAGCCCAGGGAGTTAGGCTTTGCAGGAAAGTGCCTTAATCACTGAGCCATCTTTCCAGCCCCCCAAATAAACCGTTTCTTCCTAAAGTTATGGCTGATCAGATATTTTGTCTCAGCAGCAAGAAAGTAATATTACCAGTTATTCCTCTTTCAGTGATTGTCCTGTATTTTTGTTTGCTAAGTCTAGTAGTCAGCCTGGGATAGAGAGACCTAGCCATAACGGGGCACAGCCAGCCTGCAACTTCACCTATGCAGGTGAGGACTACTTAAAACAGTGTGCTTTGGGGACCTGTTGCCCTAACACTGTGACCAGCAGGGCTTCCTCCTCCTCTTTCTTTCTTTCTTTCTTTCTTTCTTTCTTTCTTTCTTTCTTTCTTTCTTTCTTTCTTGCTTGCTTGCTTTCTTTCTTTCTTTCTTTCTTTCTTTCTCTCTCTCTCTCTTTCTTTCTTTCTTTTTTTTTTTTTTTTTTTTTTTTTGGTTTTTCGAGGTAGGGTCTCACTCTGGCCCAGGTTGACCTGGAATTAACTCTGCCTCAGGGTGGCCTTGAACTCACGGCGATCCTCCTACCTCTGCCTCCCGAGTGCTGGGATTTTAAAGACGTGCGCCACCACGCCCAGCTCCTCCTCCACTTTCTAACTGCAGTTTCCAATCGTCAATGGTGTCTGTCCACCTGGAACAGACAGCCAGCCTTTCCTCTCTGGTGAGAGGACATTGATTCCTCAAAAGCCCTTAGCATACTGTCTGGTTCCCAGAGACGGCTTGGGAGGTGGAAGATGCGCTGGTCTCCTCTCTCTGCTCCCTCTTACAATACCCTACTGACACCAAACCTGAAGAAATTATACCACACAACACCCTGAGCAGCAGATATGCTGTGCGAACCTCATGGGTAGATTCCTGCTGCGGTACTCCATGTCTAAGTCTTTATGCCTTTTTTTGTTTTGTTTTGTTTTGTTTTCCAAGGTAGGGTTTCACTCTAGTCCAGGCTGATCTGGAATTCACTGTGTCGTCTCAGGGTGACCTTGAACTTATGGCAATCTTCCTATCTCTATTTCCCAAGTGCTGGGATTAAAGGCATGCGTCACCACACCAGACTCTTTGTGCCTTTAGGTGAGTCATTTTCCTGCTCATTGCCTCAGTTTCTTTGTTTGCATGCAAGATGAGCAGGCATTTGAGAGCCTCTGACAACCTCTCAACATTGTCAGGCTTCGATGCCCATTTGAAATGAGGAACTGGAGTGGCCAACACCTGGCTGCCTCATGCCTGGGGCAGTTTTCCTTGTCTCTGCCCATTAGCCCAGGTCTGAGCAGGTAGTATGAGATGGGGTTGGGATGGGGTCAGTACCCTACCTGTCTGGCCTCAGCAAAGCAGAGTCCATAGAGGATCACACAGCTCAGGGATTCCAGCTACTCCTGTGGTTGTGCTGAATTCTCTCGCTTTGCATCTTTCCTTGGGTTGGCCCTGGTCTATTCCATGCTATTCCATTGTCATCGGCAAGATGGGGCTTGGTGACGCTGGACTGAAGTGTGTCTCAGCCTCCCTGCTCTGTGGGATCCCTGTTGTCCTGAAGTGGCTAGAGGTAATGTGCTGATCTCTTTGAATGTTGGGTCTCCCCAGCCTTTCAGTGATCAGGACTGCCTGGTGTCAGGGTAGAGGTGTTTTCTGCCTTCCTCCCTGGCCCTGAATAGGCACTCTGCCCTCTTTCTTCTCATCCAGTTGTGCCAAGCCCCTTCTTGTGCCCCGTTGGCTTCTACTCTGCTTGTTTTGTGATTGAACCAGGAGAGGAGGGAGGGCTGGAAGTCATGGGACACAGAGCCTGGAGACAGCACCCAGACCTGGCTGGCCCACTCCAGGGCCCACTACCCCCTTCCTAGCCAGGCTTTCTGCTGCCTGCCCAGCAGAGGCAGACCCTTTCTGGTGCTCTTGTTGCCATGGCGATCCTAGGTAAGAATGCCTCCACATTCTGTGTATGGAATCTCCCTCCACCCACTGACCCAGCTCTGCTCTGCTTGCCTCTAACCTTTGCTCTCAAGTGCACGGGCTTTGCTGCCATCACAAATTTCTCATTCCTCAGAGCTCCTTTCACCCCTAATAGAGACAAGTAAGGTTCAACCCCAAGAAAATTCTCCTCCGTTGCAGAGATTATGCTGGGGAATACAAAGGACACAGGATCGCGCGTCCAAAGGCTGAGATTTCAGTCCCAGGTCATTGATAGTGGTGGTGCTTTGCACTCAGCTGTCCTCTAAGGACGTTATACCCAGCTCAGTCCTCAGTCATGCCTCTGTGACTTGCCACTTCCACACTACTAATACTCTTGTATCCTTCTCAATTTATTTTATTTTATTTTGGTTTTTCAAGGTCAGGTCTTGCTCTAGCTCTGGCTGACCTGGAATTCACTCTGTATTCTCAGGGTGGTCTCGAACTCTCGGCAATCTTCTTACCTCTGCCTCCCGAGTGCTGGGATTAAAGGCGTGTGCCACCACACCCAGCTTAACTTCAGTACTCCTTTCTCTGTAACTTTCCCTGTCCTCTTAGGCCTTACCAATCTCAGTTTGTGTTGGAGCAATTTTATTTATTTATTTGCAAGCAGAGAGAGAGGGGGGGAGGGAGAAAATGGATGTGCTAGGGTCTCTAGCCATTACAAATGAACTCCAAATGCATGCCACCCCTTGCGCATCACCTGGCTTACATGGGTACTGGGAATCAAACCTGGGTCTTTGGCTTTGCAGGCAAATGCCTTAACTGCTAAACCTCTAAGCCATCTCTCCAGCCTCTATTGGAGCAATTTTAATATTTTCCTGGTTGTCTTTGGTTTATGAATTCTCAGATTAGGTTCTGTTCTGGCTCCAGAGATGTTCTGTTGAATAACTACTTTGTAGAACAGAAATCAAAAGAGGGTGTCAATGACAGGGTGGGCACCATGCTTGTAAGGATGGGACCTGGGTCCCTTCATCCAGACATGGCTTGGACTAGTTGGTGTCCAGGGTGGCTCTATTGTGTGCCTGAGGTATGCTTGGTTGGCTGGGACACGCTGGGAAACCATGACATGTCTAAGTGTACCTATGCTATTGCTGGGGTATCTCTGGGGACATCTTGGGGCATGTGAGAAGGTCAGGGAGACAGAAACAACACGACTTGAAGGGATACTGAGCTAATCTCCCTTCACAAAAAAAGGGCGGAAGAACTCCAGCATCGTCCGGTTTCTTCTCAGGACTCGACAGTTGCTGGTCAGGGTCTGGGAGACCATAGACTCCATAGACTCTTTTAGCTGCTGGTCAGGGTCCGGGAGATCATAGAGGTTCCTCTAGTTTGCATTGACCCTAACAGTGAGGAACTAGGCTTCCCTAGCAAGAGTCAGCTAGTCAAGAGTGCCCTCCAGTGGGCACTATAGGGGAGGCAGGAACATCTCCACAAAGGCAAGATTTTCCTTCCTTCCTTCCTTCCTTCCTTCCTTCCTTCCTTCCTTCCTTCCTTCCTTCCTTCCTTCCTTCCTTCCTTTCTTCCTTCTTTCTTTCTCTCTCTCTTTCTTCTTTCTTTCTTTCTTTCTTTCTTTCTTTCTTATTTATTTATTTAAGAGAGAGAGAGAAAGACAGACAGAGAAAGAATGGGCATGCCAGGGTCTCCAGCCACTGCAAATGAATTCCAGATGCATGTGCCACCTTGTGCATCTGGCTTACATGGGTCCTGGGGAATCGAATCAAGGTCCTTTGGCTTTGCAGACAAGTGCCTTGACCACTAAGCCATCTCCCCAGGCCAGATTTTCCTTTCTTTAATGCATAGCATGTGCATCACTATGCCAGACATGATGACAGCAACATGCTCAAGTTTAATTTAAACATATACTTCTTGGGCTGGGGATGTAGCTCATTATAGTCCTTGCTTAGCCCTAGGTTCAATCTCCAACACTGCATAAAAACCAGGCATAGTCGTATATGCCTGTAATTTCAGCACTTAGGAGGTGGAGGCAGGAGACTAAGGTGTTCAAGGTCATCCTTGGCCACATACTGAGTTTGAAGCCAACCTGGAATACATGAGACCCTGCTTCAAAAACATACATAATGACAGCCGGGTGTGGTGGCGCACGCCTTTAATCCCAGCACTTGGGAGGCAGAGGTAGGAGGATCGCCTTGAGTTCAAGGCCACCCTGAGAATACAGTGAATTCCAGGTCAGCCTGGGCCAGAGTGAGACCCTACCTCGAAAAACCTCGAAAAAAAAAAAAAAAAAAAAAAAAACAAAACATATATAATGACTATATATACATATATTTATATGATATATATAGTTTTATTTAGTTATTTGCATGTTTATGTGGGCGGGGGTGCTACAGGATCTCTTACTGTTGCAATAAAAGCCCTTCTGACTTTTATATAGATGGCTGGGGAATTGAGCCTGGAGCTGGCAAGCTTTGGATCTCCCCAGCTCCCCCTTTTTTTTTTATTCCTTCTTTTTTTAAATTTTTATTATCATTGCTTATTTATTGAGAGAGAGGTAATGCACACAAACTTCAGACACGTGCCACCTTGTGCATCTGGCTCATGTGGGTACTGGAGAATCAAACCTGGGTCCTTTGGCTTTGCAGGCAAGTGCTTTAACTGCTAAGCCATCTCTGCAGCCCTTTTTCTTGTTTTAAAAAAATATTTTGTTGAGAGAGAAGAAGAGGAAGAGAGAGAGAGAGAATGGGCATCCTCGGGCCCATGGCCACTGCAAACAAACTCCAGACACATGCACCATCTTGTTCATCTGACTTACAAGGGTACTGGGGAATCGAATCTGGGTCCTTAGGCTTCACAGGCAAGCACCTTAACTCCTAAGCCATCTCTAAAGCCTGGTTTTGGTTTTTTCAAAGCAGGGTTTCACTCTAACCCTGGCTGAACCGGAACTCACTCTGTAGCCCGAGGTTGGCCTTGAACTCATGGTGATCCTTCTACCCCAGCCTTCTCAGTGCTGGTGTTATAGGTGTGAGCCACCACAACTGGTTCAATATATTGCATTCATATGTAAAGAGATAGAAAAATACATCATCACCTAATAGGTGGAACACTTTCTTGAGTGTGTGTATGTGTTGGGGGCGAAGAGGACAGCAGGGTAGGAATCAACAGTGCTTCTCACTCCAGGCTGTACACTAGAATCAGTTGGAGAATTTAAAGCCCAACACCTGGGCCAACTGAGTCCACACCTGCAAGTGGGGGTGCAGTTCCCGTGGTTTGCGACACTCCCCAGGATGAAGTTCTTTTTTTTTTTTTTTTTGGTTTCCGAGGTAGGGTCTCACTCTAGCCCAGGCTGACCTGGAATTAACTATGTAGTCTCAGGGTGGCCTTGAACTCACGGCGATCCTCCTACCTCTGCCTCCCGAGTGCTGGGCTTAAAGGTGTGCGCCACCACGCCCGGCTCAAGGATGAAGTTCTTTGCCCTGGTCACTCTCACTGGGCTGCTGAGGCAGACCCACTGCTCCATGCACGGATGAGGAGAGGAAAATGCTCATCAATACTGCTCCTTCCCTGTTCCAATGAGGCCAGCAGTGGGGAGTGGGGGAGGCAGCAGATGCTCCTCCAAGGCTGCTCTGGTCATGACTGAGACTCTCACAATAACAACCATTTTATTGTTTTCTGTGATTACAAAAGTAACCAAGGTCACAGGGGGAAACAGTTTGTTATTCTTTGTGGGCAAAAGTGCTATGTGCCCAAGTCACCTGCAAGTTTTACCTTGTTAATACTTGGGGACAGGAGAAAGGGAGGGAGAAGGGAAGCATAGGAGAAGTATGGCTTTATTTTAAGACTCAGGGCTTCTGAAAAAAAAAATGGTCTCAAGACTATTCACATCACAGTTTCCTCTGTTAGTGCTTGAGAAAATGCAACTGCTTCAAGGACACAACCAACTCCTGAGAAAGACCCAGAGAAGCTGCGTGTTTGGTACATGTTCCCCGCCATTCTTACGGCCAGTGAATACCAAAGCCAAGGCTGCATGCAGACAACCATCCAGATGAGCATGTCAGTAGACATTCATTAGGGTCAGAGGCTTAGGAGGGCCCTCAGGAGAGGACTAATGTGCTAAAGTTATCAAGCCAGCTGCTGAGAGTCTAACCAGCTGCTCCCGAGGATGTGGGTACACACCTCCATTTTACCTAGGCTGGCTAAGAGCCAGCAGCCTAAACAGCAGGCTGCTATGTTATCTTTGAGGCACTAAGCAGGTTCCCACACCTGGGCTCCCTTACCTCCCTGCACTTTCCGTAGCTCTCAGTACCTTCCAATAGGCCCAGACAACCAATAGCAACCAGCATAGCCTATGATATCACCAGCAGCCAATCAGAGCTCCTCACCAGTATATGCAGAATTCTGTCACTGGTACTGTGCTGAAGAAATTCCAGAGCAATACTGTGTTTCTTAGACAGGGATGCTGAGGCAGAAGGGAGCAGAAGCTCATCCCGGGTCAGCACACACAGGTCACCATGGAGCTGGGACTAGAAGCCAGATTTGTGGCATGGCACAGTGTTCTTTCTGTATCCCACAGAGACTCCATGACCACCTGGGGCCTGGACAGAGGCTCTTCCTCCCCGAGAAGCTCTTGGTACCTTAAATGAGGATCAGCCCTGCCCTCGACTCTCTGAGAAAGATCCCAGGGGTCTCCACCTCCCCAACTCTGGGATTACAAGCATGGCTACGGTGCCTGATTTGTTTTACATGGCTTCTTGAATGAATGAAATGAATTCAGGTCCTCACACTTGCATGGCAAGTGCTTTCCCAACTGAGCCATCTCCCCAGCCCCCCTGTAGCTATGTTCTTAGCTCAGCACCCTAGGGAAGGATTAGAGGAGCCACTGTTCAGGCTGTGCTGATGACTGTTTCTGAGCAGATTACTGGGAAGAGGCTGAGACAAGGGTTCCTTTGAGTGAGCCTTGGCTTAGGAAGTCAGGTGCCTACTTAGCACACATGTATGTGGGCAGCACCAACCTCCAAGTATGGGCAGGGACATCAGCCACAGGGTCTCAGGCAGTCCCACCAGCCCAGTGGCAAGACCTTTTGTAGGATCGTCTGACCGGCTCAGTTCCCCACTGTGAGTAGGGGCTGCCTCAGTGGATGGGGATGGGGCTTGGAGGGCCTTTAAAGGTGGATGACTGCACTTGTACATGTGGGTGTGATGTGCATGTGTGAGAGTGTGTGGCTTCTGTATGTCTGTGCAGAGGCCCTGAGGTGGGGACAAGCTTTGTATGTACCAGGCGAAGGTTCAGTAGTCAAGTTCGTGGTGGCATCAGAAAAAGCTGGAGAGGGCAATCATTGCATCAATATTTGGTGAGTGCTCTGAGAACATTAATAAGAGCTGCCGGTGGGAAGAGGAAACAAGCACTAAATAGCGAGTATCCTGTACCTACAGGTTTGTTTGTTTGTTTTTTTGAAGTAGGGTTTCATTCTAGCCCAGGCTGACCTGGAATTCACTATGTAGTCTCAGGGTGGCCTTGAACTCACGGTGATCCTCCTACGTCTGCCTCCCAAGTGCTGGGATTAAAGGCGTGAGCCACCATGCCTGGCTGTGTTTGTTTTTCAAGGTAGGGTTTCACTCTAGCCCAGGCTGACCTGGAATTCACTATGTAGTCTCAGGATGGCTTAGAACTCTCGGAGATCCTCCTACGTCTGCCTCCTGAATGCTGGGATTAAGGGAGGTCACCACCATGCCCAGGTACGACTTTTAGTATGCTAATACACTAGGTAGAAAAACCAAGCACGCTAAGAGGACATTGGTGTTGGCAGTTGGGACACTGTTTCCAGTAGCATGGTTGGGGGACACCCTTCCTAGGATATTACCTGAAGTGGGAATGAGTCATGGAGTTACCTCAGGAAAAACACCTCTCGTCCCCAGGACCAGGTAGCTGCTTCATCAAATACAAAGGGCCTAGAGCCTGGGGTCATCATTCACTAAACATTACTGGGAAATCCCGGTGAGACACTGCTGTGGGAATGGGGTCGTGACAATGGATAGAGTAAGCCCTTAGCCACCTCTCACTGTAGTGTGGTTAAGAGAGCTGGGTGGTCTCTGCCGCTACGTGGCCTTTGTCACCGCACAAAATCGAAGGCACACAGCCTGTGACTTCTCTGCCAAGGTTGAGGCACAGCCTCTGGGCTCACTTTTTTGTTTTCCTACCTTCCCCCTCTCTCAGTGTGAGGTTAGAAAGCTGAGGCCCCAAAGCAGGGAAGGTTCCCCACCGAAGTCACACAAGAGTCCTAGACAGTAATACAGCCTCTGATTGCTACCTCTCCCTCCATGTTACTCTCTGCGGGGCTGCCCAGTGTGCGCTCATGACTATCACCTACACAAGCCAAGTGGCCAACGCCCGCTTGGGCTCCTTCTCTTGCCTGCTGCTCTGCTGGCGTGGCAGCATCTACAAGCTCCTCTATGGCGAGTTCCTCATCTTCCTGCTCTGCTACTACACCATCCGCTTCGTCTACAGGTAGGTGTGCCAGCACGGGGGCGGGGCCTGTGGAGGCTCTGGGCGGGGCTTAGAGCTCCGGGGGCGTGGCTGAGTGAACATCTGGGCAGGCCTTGGAGGTTGAGATTGGGGCTGGGGAGAAAAAAGGGGAAATAAAACCCAGGGCTGGGCGTGTAGCTTGGCCATAGAGCGCTTTCTGGCCATGTGTGTCACCCTAGAGTTCATCTTCAGCACTGTGGATGGAACTCATACTGGGAAGACAGCTTAATCCAGGCCAGGAGAGGGAGCCTCAGCCAGGCCTGAGCTAGTTACACTGACCTTATTTAGTCACTCTTAGACTTGTTACATTTTAATTAATTTATTTCGATTAAGATGTTGTCTAAAGAATAAAACATAGGACAGTTATAAACACAGAATATATAATAGCATTTTTTTTTTTTTTTTTTTTTTTTTTTTTTTTTGGTTTGGCCCAGGCTGACCTGGGTCAGGGTCTCACTCTGGCCCAGGCTGACCTGGAATTAACCACCACGCCCAGTCTCTGGAGGGTGGCCTAAGAACTTGCCTGCAAAGCCAGAGGACTCGATCCTCCTACCTCTGCCTCCTGGAGTGCTGGGATTAAAGGCACACCCATTCTCTCTCTATCCCCTCTCTCAAATAAATAAATAAATAAATAAATAAAACATTAAAAAAAAAAAAAAAAAGCACGCCACCTGAGAAATACGCCTGAATTTCTTGAGCTTATTCTCTCAAGAACAAAGATTTTTATTTCTTTTTTACTTTAACAATTAATAAGAGGAACCAGGTATGGTGGTGCATACCTTTAATCTCAGCACTCTGGAGGCAGAGGTAGGAGGATCGCCATGAGTTTGAAGCCACCCTGAGAATACAAAGTGAATTCAAGGTCAGCCTGGCCTAGAGTGAGACCCTACCTCGAAAAACCAAATAATAATATTGATAATAATAATAATAATTACAATGGGACTAGAGAGATGGCTTAGCAGTTAAGGCGCTTGCCTGCAAAGCCTAAGGACCCATACTCAATTCCCCAGATCCTATGTAAGCCAGATGCATAAGGTGACACATGTGCAAGGTTGCATATGTGCCCAAGGTGGTGCATGTGTCCGGAGTTCAATTGTAGTGGCTGGAAGCCCGGATGTGCCAATTCGTTCTCTCTCTTTCTCTCTTCATCTCTCTCACACACATACTCTCTCTCATAAAAAAAAAAAAAAAATTAAAAAAACAGTGGGGTGTGGTGGTGCATGCCTTTAATCCCAGTACTAGGGAGGCAGAGGTAGGAAGATTGCCATGAGTTTGAGGCCAGCCTGAACCTACATAGTGAATTTCAGGTCAGTCTGGGCTAGAGCAAGACCCTACCTCGAAAAACCAAAATAATAATAATAATAAATTAAAATAAAGTTTAGTTGGGTCTGTGGCTCACATCTTTAATCCCAGCACTCAAGGGGCTGAGGTAGGAGGATCCTCGGCCTGGGCTACATAGTGAGTTTCAGATCAGCTTGAGCAAGAGTGAGACTGCTTCAAAACAACAAAAAGTAGAGTTAATTTTATTTATTTATTACAGGGGTCTCACTATGTAACCTTGGCTATCCTGGAACACACTATGTAGACCAGGCTGGCCTTGAATTTGTGGCAATCTTCCTGCCTCTGCCTCCCAAGTGCTATTTTATTTTTATTTAGTTTTTTTTTTTTTTTGAGGTAGGGTCTCACTCTAGTCCAGGCTGACCTGGAATTAATTATGTAGTCTCAGGGTGGCCTCGAACTCACAGCAATCATCCTACCTCTGATTCCCGAGTGCTGGGATTAAAGGTGTGCACCACCACATCTGGCTAGTTTATTTTTTTGAGCAGTTTTAGGTTCACAGCAAAATTAAGCAGAAGGTACAGAGATTTCTCATATCCCCCCACTCCCTTCTATCTTCCATACCAGCAAAGCATGGCACTGTAGTAGTACATTGTTAAAATCATTGACACAAGGGCTGGAGAGATGGCTTAGCGGTTAAGGAGCATGCTTGCAAAGCCTAAGGACCTTGGTTTGATTCTCCAAGTCCCACGGAAGCCAGATGCACATGGTGGCACATGCGTCTGGAGTTCATTTGCAGTGGCTAGAGGCCCTGGCATACCCATTCTCTCTCTTCCTTTCTCTAAGTCTCAAATAAATAAATAAATAAAATCTTAATCTTTAAAAAAGAAAAAAATCATTCACACATTATTGTCCCTGAAGTTCTCTGGGGTTCACTCTTGGTGCCATACATCCTATGGGTCTGGATATAATATGTGTCTGCAGTGATGTGACATGCATCCACCATTTCCTCAAACCTCTCAGTGTTCTGCTTAGCTATCTTTTTCCACTTTTTTTTTTTTTTTTTTTTTTTTTTTTTTTTGAGGTAGGATCTCACTCTAGCCCAAGCTAACCTGGAATTCACTGTTGTCTCAGGCTGGCCTTGAACTCAAAGTGATCCTCCTACCTCTGCTGGGATTAAAGGTGTGTGCCACCATACCTGGCTTTTTTTGTTTTGTTTTGTTTTGTTTTGTTTTGTTTTGCAAGGTAGGGTCTCACTCTAGCCCAGGCTGACCTGGAATTCACTATGTAGTCTCAGGGTTGCCTCGAACTCTCAGTGATCCTCCTACCTCTGCCTCCCGAGTGCTGGGATTAAAGGTGTGTGCCACCATACTTGGCTTAATTATTATTATTATTTTTTTAAATTTTAATATTTTATTATTTATTTATTTATTTGAGAGAGAGAGATACAGAAATAGGCAGGTAGAGAGAGAGAGAGAATGGGTGCGCCAGGGCCTCCAGCCACTGCAAACGAACTCCAGATGCGTGCACCCCCTTGTGCATCTGGCTTACGTGGGTCCTGGAGAATCGAGCCTCGAACCGGGGTCCTTAGGCTCCATAGGCAAGCGTTTAACCGCTAAGCCATCTCTCCAGCCCTTAATTTTTTTTTTTTAAGATAGGATTTTCACGTATGCTATACTGGTCAGGAACTCACTTTGTAGCTAAGGATAATCTTGAACTTCTGATTCTTTTTTAAAAAAATATTTTATTTATTTATTTGAGAGAGAGAGAGATGCAGAAATAGGCAGGCAGAGAGAGAGAGAGAGGGAGAGAATGGGTGCGCCAATGCCTCCAGCCACTGCAAACAAACTCCAGATGCATGCACCCCTTGTGCATCTGGCTTACGTAGGTCCTAGAGAATCAAGCCTCGAACCAGGGTCCTTAGGCACCACAGGCAAGCGTTTAACCGCTAAGCCATCTCTCCAGCCCCAAACTTCTGATTCTTTTATCTCCACTTCCCAAGTGCTAGGATTACAGGTGTGTGACACCACACCTAGGGATGGAACACAGGACCTTTTGCATGCTAGGCAAGCCACATTCCCAGCTCTCCACCTTATATTGTTAAAAGACCAAACACTCTGTTCAATTTGCTTTTTTAAAAAAATAATTATTATATTTATTTATTTATTTGAGAGCGACAGACAGAGAAAGACGCAGAGAGAGATGGAGAGAGAGAGAGAATGGGCATGCCAGAGCCTCCAGCCACTGCAAACAAACTCCAGATGCATGTGCCCCTTGTGCATCTGGCTTACGTGGGTCCTGGGGAAGCACTTAACTGCTAAGCCATTTCTCCAGGCCCTCAATTTACTTTTGCACAACTTTCCCTTGGCCTCTTTGAAAGAGTCAGTGAAGAACTTGAGATTCAGGGCAGTGGTGAAGCATTTGCTTAGAATGAGCAGGGACTGGGTTCAGTCCCCAGTACTGCAAAACAAACAAACAATAACAGGGTTAATACTGCCTAAAAGTTACCCCATTCAGCAAGCTCTTCCTTCCTCTCAGCCTGTAGCCAGCCAAGGATTCTTCCAGTCAGATGGGGTGTCTGGGCCAGGCCAGTGGAAGGAATAAACACTCAGACAGCCCTGGGCCCCCTGTGGGACGGGCTGGACTTGCGGAAGTCAAAGGCATCTCCACAGTGCATACCCCCTCTGCCAGGTTGGCCCTCACGGAGGAACAGCAGCTGTTGTTTGAGAAGCTGGCTTTGTATTGTGACAGCTACATTCAGCTCATCCCCATATCCTTTGTGCTGGGTGAGCATCCCCTCGCGGCTGCCGGGGATCCCATAGCCGACCCAGGGGTCCGGACAGATCCTGGGCAGACCGTGTAGAGCTGGGTGGGAGTGGGAGGAAGGAGGCAAGCCATTGGCAAAGGTGCTTTGTGAACTTCAGATAAAGGTACAGGCTGCGGCCTAATTAAAGTTAAAGAGATTAGGAAGGCCGTCCAGTTGATGGCACTCCAGACTCGGTTTTCTGAGGGCGGCGCTGACCTTTGAGAAAGGTTAAGGCTGGTCCTCACTCCCATCTGGAAGATGGAAAAACCGAGGTCTAACCCGCGCGGGTCTCTGGACACAGCTCGTCCCCTCGTCCCTTGTCCCTCGCCCCTCCTGCCCAGGTTTCTATGTGACGCTGATCGTGACCCGCTGGTGGAACCAGTACGAGAACGTGCCGTGGCCTGACCGCCTCATGAGCCAGGTGTCTGGCTTCGTGGAGGGCAAGGACGAGCAAGGCCGGCTGCTGCGGCGCACGCTCATCCGCTACGCCAACCTGGGCAGCGTGCTCATCCTGCGCAGCGTCAGCACCGCCGTCTACAAGCGCTTTCCCACCCTCCAACACCTGGTGCAAGCAGGTGGCTGGGGCAGGGGTCTGGAGGGGAAGGGGCCCGAGAGGGTGTGGCGGGATCTGGCGATGGGTGGAGCCAGAGTCCCCTGGGTATAAGGTTTAGTTAGGAGCAGAGGTGGGGTGGAACCAAAATCTGGGGGAGGGCAGAATTGAGCGCAGCTGTCAGGTGCTTTTAGATGGAGTAAGGCCAGAGCAAGCTCAGAAGATAAGGATTTGCGCAGGGTTAAGCACCCTCCGGGTATAAGGGAAGGGATTTGGGGGCTTGGGAATTAATGAAACTAGGATTAATCTAATTCCCCTCCCACCTTCCTGTCCTGATCTCTGGTCTCCAGTCTGAAGGTTTTGACATGGTCTTTCAGAGGCTTTGCCTGGTCTGGCTGTAGCTAATAACACAACGCCCACACGCCCCAGTGTGGCGCAGTGAATACTTTTAAAAAAATTATTTGAGCCGGGCGTGGTGGCGCACGCCTTTAATCCCAGCACTCGGGAGGCAGAGGTAGGAGGATCGCCGTGAGTTCGAGGCCACCCTGAGAATACAGAGTGAATTCCAGGTCAGCCTGAACTAGAGTGAGACCCTACCTCAAAAAAAACAAAAAAAAAAAAAAAAAAAAAAAAAAAAAAAAAAAAAAAAAAAAAAAAAACAACAACAAAAAAAACAACAAAAACAAAACAAAAAAAAAAAACAAACCAAAAAAAAAAATTATTTGAGCCGGGCCTAGTGGCACACGCCTTTAATCCCAGCACTGGGGTAGCCACCCTGAGACTACATAGTAAATTCCAGGTCAGCTTGGACTAGAGTGAAACCCTACCTCGAAACACACGCGCGCGCGCACACACACACACACCCATATACACACACACATACACATGAGTATGAGCACACCAGGGCCTCCAGCCACTGCAAACAAACTCCAGACACATGTGCCTTCCTGAGCATCTGGCTATATGTGAGTACTGGGGAATCAAACCCAGATTGTCAGGCTCTGTAAGTAAGCGCCCGTTGTAGTCAGCTCCATACTGCTGGGATGAACTTCCAAACCAGACACAGTTTATGGGAGGGATGGGATTTATTTGAAGTTTACAGATCCAGGGGAAGTTCCATAATAGTGAAAGAGGCTGGCCTCCTTTCACAGATATAAAGTAGAGATTTAAAAAAACAAACAAACAAACAAACAAAAACCTGCCTGGCGTTGTGGCGCAGGCCTTAATCCCAGCGCTTGGGAGTCAGAGGTAGGAGGATCGCCTTGAGTAGAGGCCACCCTGAGGCTACATAGTGAATTCCAGGTCAGCCTGGACCAGAGTGAGACCCTAACTCAAAAAAAAAAAAAAAAAAAAAAAAAAAAAAAAGTCGCCAGGCGTGGTGGTGCACGCCTTTAATCCCAGCACTTGGGCGGCAGAGGTAGGAGAATCACAGTGAATTCAAGGCCACCCTGAGACTACATAGTTAATTCCAGGTCAGCCTGGACCAGAGTGAAACCCTACCTCGAAAAACCAAAAACCAAAACAAAACAAAAACCTACCAGCAGAGCTCAAGTACTCTGCATACCTTTTCTTTTTTATGGTGGGGGTGGAGGGGGGATAGAATTGGCTTGCCAGGTCCTCGGGTCCTCCAACCATTGCAATTGAACTCCAGACATGTGCTAACAGCATCATTGCATCACCTTGCATATCTGGGGAGTTGAACATGAGTCCTTAGGCTTTACAGGCAAGCGCCTTAACTGCTAAGCAATCCCTCCAGTTCATACCTCTTGGGCTGAAATTCAGATCAGCCCTCAGTAACACCTTAGGGCTGGACCCCAGGATGCACCACAGTGACACCTCTCATAGCCAAGTGGCTAGAAATCCAAGTTACAGTTTCATTGTTTTGTTTTCAAGGTAAGTTCTCGCTCTAGCTCAGGCTGACCTGGAATTCACTATGTAGTCTCAGGGTGGCCTCAGACTCACAGCAATTCTCCTACCTCTGCCTCCTGATGCTGGGATTAAAGTGGGATTAAAGGCGTGCACCACCACCACCTGGCCCATGTTCCAGCTTTAATAAAACATCCTGAGTCTATTGGGGGACTTAAATTTAAACGACCACAGTCCCTTTAATTGCTGGGCCATCTCTCCAGCTCCTGAGTTAATTTTTTGTCGTTAAAACAAATGTTTTGGCTAAGATCAAATGTAAAGGAGCATGGAGGTCCCTCAGGGCATAGCAAGATCTGGCCTGGTCACCTGTCACAGACCACCTCCTGTGCAGGTTTTCCTACCCACTATCTTTATCCTCCAGGCTTTATGACCCCTGGGGAATATAAGCAGTTGGAGAAGTTGAGCCTACCACACAACATGTTCTGGGTACCCTGGGTGTGGTTTGCCAACCTGTCAGTGAAGGCTTGGATTGGAGGTCGAATCCGGGACCCTATCCTGCTCCAGAGCCTAGTAAACGTAAGCCCACTACACAGATGGGGTTGGGAAACAGTGGGAAGGGTTATTATGGTCCCTGTAGAACAAGGTTTTCTCTAAAGATGATGGGAGCCCTTGAAGATCTTGTCACAACTTGGAGTGGTGGTATCTAGTAGTATTCCACAGGCCAAGGTAGTCCCTCTGGAAATGTCCCTTCTGTTCCCTCTCTCTAAGTGACCTGTAAAGTCCTGGTTCCTTTTTGCTACATGAAGACACCATGACACACAGAGACCTAGGGAGCTGTCCATGACCACACAGTCAAGGGTTGTTCCATGACTGCCAGAGCTTCATACCTGTGGGTGAGCCTGGAGAAGCAGCTGGTGGTCAGAACCTCATCCTTCTCTCCTGCCCTCCAGGAAATGAGTGCCTTGCGTACTCAGTGTGGACAACTGTATGCCTATGACTGGATCAGTATCCCCCTGGTGTACACACAGGTGAGAACTAGACTGGTGAGGCTAGAAAGGTCAAGAAAGCAGAGAAAGACCAAGAAAGCACTCTCACCTAGAGCCTGAGTTGGGTCCTAGCATATCTTTAAAAAAATTTTTTTAATATTTTTTTTGAGAGAGAGAGAGAGCGAGAGAGAGAGAGAGGGAGAATGGATGTGCCAGCAGCCTCTCAGCTGCTGTGAATGAACTCCAGACACGTGCGCTCCCTTGTGGGCAAGTGTGGCATTGCACCCTTGCCACACTTCCCATCTGGCTAAATGTGGGTCCTGGAGAATAGAGCTGGCATTCTTAGGCTTGGCAGGCAGGCCAAGCCCTTTTTTTAAAAAATTATTTTTTAAATTATTTATTTTTTTGAGAGAGACAGAAAGAGAGAGAGAGAGAATGGGTGTGCCAGCAGCCTCTCAGCTGCTGTGAACGAATTCCAGATGCATGCGCCCCCTGTGGGCAAGTGTGGTATTGTGCCCTTGGGTCACTTTCGGCCTGGCTAAACATGGGACCTGGAGAATCCAACGGGCATTCTTAGGCTTGGCAGGCAGGCACCTTAACAGCTAAGCCATCTCTCCAGCCCATATTTTTTATTTTTTTAAATTTATTTATTAAACAGAGAGAAAGAGGGGGAGAGAGAGAGAGAGAATGAGAATGGGTGTGTCAGGGCCTCCAGCAACTGCAAACAAACTCCAGATGCATGCCCCACTTTGTAAACCTGGCTAATGTAGGTCCTGGGGAATTGAACCTGTGTCCTTTGGCTTTGCAGGCAAAAGCCTTAACTGCTAAGCCATCCCTCCAGCTCTCTTTAAAAATGTTTTAATTATTTATTTGAGAGAGACAGACAGACAGACAGACAAACAGAAAGAGGCAAAGAGAGAGGGGGGGGCAGACACACCAGGACTTCCTGCCACTACAAATGAATGCCAGAAGCATGTGCCACTTTGTGCATCTGGTTTTATGTGGGTACTGGGGGATTGACCCTGGGCTGTCAAGCTTTGTAAGCAAGCACCTTTCACTGAGCCATTTCTCCAGCTCTGGTCTTAGCATTTCCCTCTTTCTTTCCTTCCTTCCTCCCTCCCTCTCTCCCTTCCTTCCTTCCTTCCTTCCTTCCTTCCTTCCTTCCTTCCTTCCTCTCTCTCTCTCTCTCTCTTTTTTTTTTTTTTTTTTTTTTTGAGGTAAGGTCTCACTCTAGCCCAGGCTGACCTGGAATTCACTGTGTACTCTCAGGGTAGCCTCAAACTCATGGTGATCCTCCTACCTCTGCCTCCCAAGTACTGGGATTAAAGGCATGCGCCACTATGTCTGGCTTTAAAAAAAATTCCCCCTATTTATTTGCAAAGAGACAGAGACAGAGAAGAGAGACAGAAAGAATGGCACACCAGGGCCTCTAGCCACTGCAAATGAACTCCAGAAGCATGCACCACTTTGTGCATCTGGTTTATGTGGGTACTGAGATCCTTAGGTTTCGCAGGCAAGTGCCTTAACTACAAAGCCATCTCTTCAGCCTTGGTCTTACTTAGCATTTCTTTCTTTCTTTTTCTTTTCTTTCTTTCTTTTCTTTTTCTTTTTTTCTTTTATTTTTTTTATTTTTATTTTTTTGGTTTTTCGAGGTAAAATCTTGCTCTAGCCTAAGATGACCTGGAATTCACTATGTAGTCTCAGGGTGTCCTCTCAGCGGTGATCCTCCTACCTCTACCTCCCAAGTGCTGGGATTAAAGGCGTCACCACCATACTCGGCTTGTCTTTTTTAAAATTTTAATTTATTTGTTTTATGTATTTGAGAGAGAGAGAAAGAGGAAACGAGAGAGAGAGAGTGAAGGAGGAGGAGACTAAGAGAATGGGCATGCCAAGGCCTTCAGTCACTGCAAACAAACTCCAGAAGCATGTGCTACCTTATGTATCTGGCTTATGTGGGTCCTGGAGAATCAAACTTGGGTCCTTTGGCTTTGCAGGCTAGTGCCTTAACCACTAAGCAATTCATCCAGCCCTATCCTTGTGTTAAAAATGATGGAGCAGGGCTAAAGAAATGGCTTAGTGGTTAAGGTGCTTGTCTATAAAATCTAAGGACCGAGGTTTGGTTCCCCAGGACCCATATAAGCTAGATGCACAAGGTGGCACATGCATCTGGAGTTTGTTTGCAGTGGCTGGTGACCCTGGCACACTCATTCTCTCTCTATCTGCCTCTTTCTCTCCCCAATAAATAAATAAAATATTTTTTAAAAAATGATGGATCAGGCCAGGCATGGTGGCTCACCCCTTTAATCCCAGCACTCGGGAGGCAGAGGTAGGAGGATCGCTGTAAGTTCAAGGCCACCCTGAGAATACAGAGTGAATTCCAGTTCAACCTGAGCCAGAGTAAGACCTTACCTCAAAAAAATAAAATAAATAAATAAAAATAAAAAATTAAAATGATGGATCAGGCCTGGATCAGGGGGTATAGCTCAGTTGGTGGGGCAGTTGCCTGGCATGCACAAAACTGTGGATTTAGTCCCTAGCACTGCATAAAACAGGGAGTGGTGGTGGTGCACACTTACAATCCCAGCACTTGGGAGGTGAAAGCAGGAAGATCAGAAGTTCAAGGGATCAGAAGATTAAGGTCACCTTCAACTACATAGTGAGTTCCAGGCTAACCTGGACTACATGAGACCTTCTCTCAAAAAAATAAAAAATAGGGGCTGGAGAAATGGCTTAGCAGTTAAGACATTTGCCTGCGAAGCCAAAGGATCCTAGTTCGATTCTCCAGTACCCATGTAAGCCAGATGCACAAGGGACACATGCATCTGGAGTCCGTTTGCAGTGGCTAGAGGGCCTAGCATGCCCATTCTCTCTGTGTCTGCCTCTCTTCTATCTCTCTCTCTCTTCTGCTTGCAAATAAATAAATAAAATTAAAAATAAATAAATAAATAAAATAAAAAATAAGCCGGGCGTGGTGGCGCATGCCTTTAATCCCAGCACTTGGGAGGCAGAGGTAGGAGGATCACCGTGAGTTCGAGGCTACCCTGAGACTACATAGTTAATTCCAGGTCAGCCTGGACCAGAGTGAGACCCTACCTCGAAAAACCAAAAAACTAAAAATAAATAAATAAAAAATACAGAAGGGTATGACTTCTTACAGTGCAACTGTCCAGACAGAAATTGGCCTCGATATCCATGACCTCGCAGTGCATAGCAATACCTTCGCAAGACCCTCATAATAGAAGTAAAAGATGATGACATCAAATTAAAAGAGAGACTAATGGAGAGAGGGAGGGGATATGATGAAGAGTGGAGTTCTAAAGGGGAATGGGGGGGAGGGGAGGGAAATATCATGCACTTTTTGTATGTAAGTATAGAAGTTGTCAATAAAAAAAAACAATAATAATAAAAAAAATACAATAAAGATGAGCAGACTGAAACCTAGTCACAGATTGTGAAAATCAGAACAAGGCTTTGGACCCAGCCCCTGAGCTTCCCTTCCTGGCCCCTTTCGGTCACCTCCGCTTTTTCTCTTCGCAGGTGGTGACTGTGGCAGTGTACAGCTTCTTCTTGGCCTGCCTGGTTGGGCGGCAGTTCCTGAACCCAGTGAAGGCCTACCCTGGCCATGAGATGGACCTGGTTGTACCTGTCTTTACATTCCTGCAGTTCTTCTTCTACATGGGATGGTTGAAGGTGGGCCTCTCTGGACATGCCCCCCATGTGGGTTTGGTCAGAGGAGACACCTCCCCCAGCTGTGGGCATGGTCGCGTGGGAAGAGGATGGGCAGAAGATCAGAGTCTCAGATGTGGAGAGTAGGGTGCTGTGCCCCAGTCACAGGTCTCTGTGTCCCTTGTATTTTCACACATGAAGAAGCTGAGATCCCCAGAACGGAGGGACCCGCTTGAGGCCTGTGTCTGATTCCTGGGTTTTACCTGAGGCCAAGAACTTAGCAGGTGTGAGAGACACAGGGAAAGCTCCGTGAGTCCAATCATTTGGCACCTCCAAGAAAATGTTCTTCAAATTTGTCCAAAAGGAGGGTATTTAGCCGGGCGCGTGGTGACGCATGCCTTTAATCCCAGCACTCAGGAGGCAGAGGTAGGAGGATTGCTGTGAGTTCAAGGCCACCCTGAGACTACATAGGATCTAGAGTTAGACCTTACCTCAAAAAACCAAAAAAAAAAAAAAAAAAAAAAAAAAAAAAAAAAAAAAAAAGGAGGATATTCATAGAATAAGAGAGGTAGTGATAGGCTCTCCTGGCCAAAAAAAAAAAAAAAAAAAAAAAATTGATGTGGCTAGCCTCCAATTATTATTATTTTATTTTTTATTTTTATTTTTTATTTTATTTTATTTTATATTATATTTTATTTTATTTTATTTTGAGAGAGAGAGCCTTCAGCCTGCTGCAAAGGAACTCCAGACATGTGCATCCCGTTGTGCACATATGCAATATTTCATGCTTGTGTCACTGTGCTTCTGGTTATGTGGGACTTGGAGATTTGAACATGAGTCCTTAGGCTTTGCAGGCAAGCACCTTAACTGCTAAGCCATCTCTCCAGCCCTAGCCTCCAATTATTGATCTGTGCTTAGTAAAACAAAAACTCTGAGGTGAGTCGGGTGTGGTGGTGCACCCTTGTAATCCCAGAACTCTGAAGGCTCAGGCCAGAGGTTGGTGAATTCAAGGCCAACCTGGACTACACAGGGAGACGGTACTTCAATAAACCCTGAGGTTAGCTACCCTCTCCCTGTTTGAAAGCACATCTGCCCCACTCTTTCTTTATCCTCACCCCAGTGATTTCACCTGGGTCTTCTTCATACCATATCTAGTACTCCTACTGGTGGCTCTGGTTGTCAAGAGTGTGTTTGTGTATTTACAATAGATGCTTGTTCAGAGACTGGAGGAGAATGCCAGGTGTTCTCCTCTATCACTCTCCTCTCTTATTTCCTTGAGACAGATTCTCTCACTGAACTTGGAGCTAACTGGTTTTCAGCTAGACTGGCTTACAGCAAGCCTCAGTGATCTTCCTGTCTCTGCTGGGGGGTGGTTACAGGCATGTGCATCCCACTTCCTGCTTTTGATGTGGATTCTAGGCATCAAATTCAGGTCCTCTTGTTTTCACAACAAGCATTCTTACCCGCTGAGCCATCTCCCCAGCCCTTAGGTTCTGTTATTTTTTTTAAATTTATTTTTATTGGAGAGAGAGAGAGGGAGAGAGAAAGAAGCAGATAGAGAGAGATACAGAATGGGCACCCCAGGGCCTTCAGCTGCTGCAAACTCCAGACACATGTGCCACCTTGTGCATCTGGCTTACATGGGTCCTGGGGAATTGACCCTGGGTCATTTGGCTTCACAGGCAAACGCCATAACTGCTAAACCATCCCTCTAGCTCCCCCCCCCCTTTTTTTGAGATAGGGTCTCACTCTAGCTCTGGCTGATCTGGAATTCTCTATGTAGTCTCAGGGTGGTCTTGAACTCATGGCAATCCTCCTGCCTCTGCCTCCTAAGTGCTGGGATTAAAGACATGTACCACCATGCTTGGCTCCCTGCTTTTTTTTTTTTTTTTTTAATTAAATTCCTGTTTTAGAGACAGAGTCTAATGTAGTTTAGGCTTGCCCACAAACTCTCTGTGTAGCTGAAAATGACCTTGAGCTGGTGATCCTTCTGCCTCCGCCTCCCAAGTGCTGGGATTACAGGCTGTGCCACTATGCCCACCTCTAACATTTTTCTTTGTACCGCTATCTTTCCTTCCTTTGATTTCTTACCCATAGCCTTCTTTTCTTTAATCTTTTTATCTTTTTGGTAGAAGTGGTGGGAGTCTCTCTGTCTCCTGTGTATGTATATCACAACAGATGCATGTATACACACATGTGCACACAGAGCTGTTCTCTATACATCTTCTCCTGTTATCTTTGATTTCTAAATATCACATTAGATCACACCACTTTCATGCTTGAAATTGTCTGAAGTGCTCCAGTGACTGGCAAGATGTTCCCTTGACCCTTAAAGCAGCCATCACTTCTGCAGTGGTTTGTCCAAACAATTTATAGATGAGTGTCCAGAAAGCTGCCCCTGGGCCACTCCTAATTCAGCACAGCCTGAGCGTGTAGCTCTGTAGCATTGGAAAACAATAAACATATGAATGTTTGAAGGCACACATGAGCAAATAAATGAATAAAAAAAGTATGCAACTCTAGGTAAAATACATGGGGTGAGATCAAGGTGACTCAGCTGAGTGACACAGACAGGGTAGCTGTGGTATTCAGGGTGGGAAGGGAACGGGCTCGGGAGAGTGAAGGGGCTCCATGGATAGCTGGAGCGCTGTGCTGGCTTTGGAGATAGCTGTCAGGCAAGAATGGTGTCATGAGTGAGTGGAAATGGCAGGACTCACGGTTTGAAAGTAGGAAGCAGAGCATCAAGGTTTCCAGAGCTGCATCTGTTCATCTATCCCCAAGGTGGCAGAGCAGCTCATAAACCCCTTTGGAGAGGATGATGATGATTTTGAGACCAACTGGATCATCGATAGAAACCTGCAGGTAAGGAGGGAAACAGGGAGGCCAAGTCATAGACCAAGCTGGATCCAAAGAAGGGGACTCTTTTTATGGAAATACACAATGAATGGATTGTTCTCTCTACCTTTTCCCCAACCCTCTCCTCAGCCAACCATTTCTTTACAGTGTACTTACTTTGACTTTTTAAAATATATTTTTATTTATGTATTTGTGAGCAGAGAGAGGGAGCGAGAAAGAGAGAGAAGGAGAGAGAAAAGGGAATGGGAATGCCAGGGTCTCTTGCCACTGCAAACGAACTTCAAATGCCTGCACCACGTTGTGCATCTGGCTTTATGTGGGTACTGGGGAGTTCAACCCAGGCTATCAGGCTTTTGAAGCTTTGCAAGCAAGCACCTTTAACCACTTAGCCATCTTCCAGCCTTTACCCCAACTTAAAAAAAATTTTTAAACATTATTTTATTTATTTTTGGAGAGAGACACAGAGAGAGACAGACAGAGAGGGAGAGGGAGAGGAAGACAGATAGAGATGGACGTGCCAGCAGTCTCTCAGCTGCTGTGAACGAAATCCAGATGTGTGCGCCCCCTTGTGGCCAAGTGCAGCATTGCACCCTTGTGTCACTTTGCATCTGGCTAAATGTGGGACCTGGAGATTGGAACCGGGTTCTTAGGCTTAGCAGGCAGGCACCTCAACCGCTAAGCCATCTCTCCAGCCCTTACCCCAACTTTTGAGGCTGGAAGTCAATATCAGCCAGCCTCTCCAGTTTCACATATAGGGAAACTGAATCCAGAGGTAGCCAAGAGAGCAAAGTGACTTGGCTGAGTCCTCAGACAAGTTCATGGATTTCCCGCTGTGTCCCTGAGAGCAGGTGTCCTTGTTGTCTGTGGATGAGATGCACCAGGACCTGCCTCCAGTGGAGCGTGACATGTACTGGAATGAAGTAGAACCTCAGCCCCCCTACACAGCTGCTTCTGCCCAGTCCCGGCGAGCCTCCTTTTGGGGCTCCACCTTCAACATCAGGTGGGCAATGCCAGGGAGCTGAGTGGGAAACCCCTCAAGTGTGGGGTCTGCCTAGCAGCCTGGGCAGCATTTGTTAATATTCACTGAGTGTTCAATCAAGCCTGGACAGTGGACTATGCTCTTTAAAGGCATTAACTGGTCTTTTTTCCCTCCCAATAACCCAGGTTTGTTCTCTGCAGTTTTCAGACAATTAAGTACAGGTTCAGAGAGGTTAAGCAAGTTGCTTAGGCCAAAGTCACATAACTAGGAAAGGGCACACCTGAGCCAGGTACATCTGGCTCCAGCACCATTCTTTTGTTTGTTTGTTTGACTTTTCAAAATATTTTTATGGGGGCCTGGAGAGATGGCTTAGCAGTTAAGGCATTTGCCTGCAAAGCCTAAGGACCCAGGTTCAATTCTCCAGATCCTATGTAAGCCAGATGCATGCACTACTTAGTGCATCTGGCATTACGTGGGTACTGTGGAATTGAACCTAGGCAGTCAGGCTTTGCATGCGAGTGCCTCTAACTGCTGAATTCTCTCTCCAGCCCTGTTTAGTTGACTTTTTGAGACAAGGTCTTATGTAAACCAGGCTGGCCTCAAACTTGCCACATGTAGCTCCTGAGCGTCCTGTCTCTGTCTCTCCAGGGCTGCAGTTACAAGCAGGCACAACTATGCCTGGGCCTGGATTTGTTTGTTTGTTTGTTTGTTTGTCTTATTGTTTGAGACAGGGTCTTGCTATGTAGCCAAAGCTGGTTTGGAATTCACTAGTAGCCCAGGCTGGCCTTTACTTGCAGTTTTCCTGTCTTAGTCTCTCCCTGGGATTATAGGCATATATCAGCACATTGGGCTCCACCTCCACAATCTTTTGTGCCCGTGTGGGTGTGTGTACAGATACATGTATGTGTACAGGTTCACATGCATGAATGTACATGTACCTGTGGATGCCAGAGGACAATCTCAGATATCATCCCTCGGGCACCATTCACTTTTTTCCCTTCTTTTGGTTTTTCGAGGTAGGGTGTCACTCTAGCCCAGGCTGATTTGGAATTCACTATGTAGTCTCAGGGTGACCTTGAATTCATGGTGATCCTCCTACCTCTGCCTCCCGAGTGCTGGGATTAAAGGTGTGCGCCACCACACCCGGCTGACGGCACTTTATTGACTGAGCTATCTTCCCAGTTCCGCTTTCATACTCTTTTTTTTTTTTTTGACATGTGTGTTTGTGTAGTGTGTGTAGCTTATGCCCATGTGCAGATGTGTCTGCCTCTTGTGCATGCGTGTGGAGGTCAGAGGAGAACATCAGGTGGCCTTCCTCCATTGCTCATCTGCTTATTTCAAGATGGAATCTCTCAGTGACTCCAGACCTTGCTGTTTTCATGAGCCCCAGAGATTCTTTCTTCTCTGCTCCCCACAGGACTTGGGTTACTGTTTATATGGATGCTGGGGGGAGTGAATTCAGGGGGTCTTAGGCCCCCTTAGGACCTTGTGCAGGAAGTGCTTTTAACTGCTGAACCATCTCTCCAGCTCCCACCTTAATACTCTCAACCCTCAACTGTGCCATGTAAGGACTCTTTAGCCCCCTCTAATCCAAGCTGTCCTTCCTTATCCAGAATTGGAAACTGAGGCCCAGAGAGAAAAGGGATATACTTAAAGATGGCTTGATTAGTGATATGGTGCGATGCTAAGACCTGCTTCCTAGCTCTGACCAGACAAAGTAGGCTGTTGGTATTTGAAAGAAAGTGGGAGTGGGGTTCCCTGGGGTAGAGAAGGGGCAGTTAGGGTGTCTTAGGAGGAGGAGGAGGAGGCAGGTCATACAGTACCTCCTGAGTAGACTGTCCTACAGAGTAAAGGCCTCAGTCCTGCCACAGCCACCGAGATTTGTTCTGTTCATCCTATTTCCATCATTCTACCTGAAACCCTCCTGACTGCAGGGGCTGAAAGGCCATGCCACACAGTTCTCTCCCAGGGATGGCAGAGTTGAGAGGGGTTTGGAGAGTGTCTGGCATAGCAGGGATCTTTTGCATGGTATACCATGCTGTTTTCTCTTTGTTTTTTTTTTTTTTTTTTTTTTTTTTTTTTTTTGGTTTTTCGAGGTAGGGTCTTACTCTGGCTCAGGCTGACCTGGAATTCACTATGTAGTCTCAGGGTGGCCTCGAACTCTCAGTGATCCTCCTACCTCTGCCTCCCAAGTGCTAGGATTAAAGGCGTGCGCCACCACACCCGGCTCTTTGTTCTTTTTAAGGCCCAAATATCCTATTCAACTGAAATTAGGAATATCTAGGAACATTTTGGGAGGATGCCTTTGAGACCTACATTGTCTGAGCCCCAGTATTTGAAGGTTGGAGAAGAGGAGGGCAGATAACAGGATAATAACACATAGTGTTTCCAAGGAACCTGGAATTTCTGAGGGAGCTCCAACTCCCACAAGAGTCCAGGACCCAGTGAACTAAATGCCTAGGAAAATGACAGGAAAACAGAGTCTGCCTTTGTCTGGCTAACAGGGGGCCTACTTCTGGTCCTGGAGCTAGTGTGCAGAGCCTGGGGAGACTCTGGACATGAGCAAGAACAGCCCCCACTCTGGGGTAGTTTAGCTTTCTCTTAAAGGTCTGGTTGCCCCAAGAAATCTGCTGCTAGGAAGCCAGGTGTGGTGGATGTATATTGCTTCCCAGTTGGAACCATAAATCCCTGATCTTGCCCACAGTCACTGCTGGGCCTTATCTGAGCAGAAGTTCCCATGACCTGAATAAGATATTTTTTGGATATTTTTATTTATTTATTTGACAGAGAGAAGAGAGAGAGAGAGAGAGAGAGAGAGAAAGTATGGGTGTGCCAGAGCCTCCTGCCATTGGAAATGAATTCTAGATGTATGCACCACTTTGTGCATCTGGCTTTATGTGGATACTGGGGGATTGAACCCCAGTGTGTCAGGCTTTGCCTTTATCTTACTCCAGTCCCTGGAGTAAGGCATTTTAACAGGAAGTAGGTGATGAAGAGGAAGCCTTATGTAGTGCTAGGCTGGCAGGCTGGATGTCATCAGTGGATAGTGAGATGAGCTGGGGCTTAAGGGGCTCACTGGGCGGCTCAGAGTTAGTCAGGAGAGGTGAGAGTTGAAGCACAGTGTAGAAGGCTGTGTAACCTCAGTCCTGGGCCAGGGGGAGGGACTTGAGGGGTGGGGGGGTGGGGATTGAGGGAAAAATAGGTTTGGGCTTTCACCCTTTCCCTACCTACTCCAGCCTGCAGAAAGAAGAGATGGAGTTTCAGCCAAACCAGGAGGATGACCCTCACAATGGCATCATTGGCCGCTTCCTAGGACTGCAGTCCCATGATCACCATCCTCCCAGGACAGACTCAAAGACCAAATTACTATGGTCCAAGAAGGAATTCTACCTCGAAGGCCAGCTCAAGAATGCCAAGCAGAACCCTAGGAACCCGGAAGACAGCAATGCCTGGAAGCTTAAGGGGCTGGATGCCTTCAAGGCTGCTCCACTGTATGATAGGCCAGGCTACTACAGCGCCCCACAGACACCCCTTAGTCACACTCCCATGGTCTTCCCCCCAGAGCAGGCAGCACCCTCAAGGTCTCACTTAGTCACAGGCACAGATAACAAAGACAAAAGCCTAAAGCCTGTGACTTCTGGGGCCAACCACACTTTTGAATTGCTCCTAGAAGGTGATGGGGCCTCCACAGAGCACTCAGAAGTGGGTCATATGAAGAGGAAAGCTGTGGAGTTTAACCTGGGGGATATCCCTGAGATCCCCAAAGGCCACCTTGGAGAACCTTTGGACCAGTTGTCAAGCAATACATACCATATGCCCAAAGAGCATGCAGAGCCTCACCCGGCCTTGGAAAACAGGTCTGTCCACCCAAACCAGGGTCATTGCAGTCCCCTGGCTGCTGATCCGGCTTCTTGCTCAGCCTATCCTTCCTCCACCTTCCCAGGGTTCCATTACTGCTTGTGAATGGTGGAGGAGGGGGGTGCTGCTCTCACACTGACAAGGAATATATACTAGCCACCTTGGCAAGGGCCCTTCAAGTGATGGACAGATCATGGCGTCACCTGGGACCCACCAAAGGACAGAGGCAGGAGGAAGGACTACCTCAGGGCTAGTGAACCAGGCTTAGATGGGCCAATATTACCACTGGTCCCAGTTTACTCTGTACAGGGATGGCTAACACAAAGCCAAGAGGCAGAACTGGAAGTGTAGGAAACGGCCCAAGAACTGAACTCACTATCTTTAGCCAGGAGATGGGCAAATGAACAGTTGCCCACAGCCCTTCCTGGTGGCACCCAAGTGTTCCAAGAAGAGTAGTGTATACCACCTCACCTCTAGGAATTGGCAGTTAGTTGTCTAGAAATACCTTTGCATTGCTTCCAACTTCTTGCTTCTTTTAAGTCTAAACACTATCACAAACCAACGTAATTCCCTTTTATTCCAGGTATCATGGATTTTTGCCCAATTAGAAATACCTCCCCCAGTCTCAAGATGGGTAAGTATATACATAGCAAGGGAGTTATGCTTTTTTACTACAGGATTTAGTCTTGAAGGACCTTCCATGCTCACACTGGAAACTTTCTCAAACCTCCCATAGGATGAAGCTGGTACCTAATCTGTTTCCCACGGCGGATGCTTCACTGCCTGGTCCTCACTTGCAAACACGAGGACACTTCTATCTAGTCACAGCCACACAGTTAGTCTTCAGAGAATTATGTTCCTTGGAGTCTTAATTAGTGGATCGCAACCTAAGTAGTCTAGGGCTACTTTAGCCTTTAATGAGCTTTATACATTGCAGTCAGAAGTGCAGAAGTCCTGTCTGAATTCAGCACAATGATCTTGTAATCTTCCCAACTAAAGAATTTAATAAATACAAACATTCTTCAGATGCTTCTCTGTGACTAGTGTAGTAACTGACACTGAACTTTCATTTCTGACTTACCCCACAATCTCAAGAAGACAATTATCTGGGTACCAAATTTCTTTATTTGAAGGAATGGTACAAATTAAAGACTTTAAGCAGATGTTTTGGTACATACAACGTTTAGAAAAGGTAAAGGTAGCCCCAACATGCACGTGCTGCCTGGGTGACCAGGGGAGTCACTCCACGGCTTTGGAGAGTTAGTTTAGCTCTCATCACTGTCTCCCAGGGTGTGCTTGTCAAAGAGATACTCTGCCATGCCGGATTCAGGGGCTCCCATCTTGCGCAAGTTGGTTACGTGATCACCCAGTTCCTTGATGGATTTCACCTGCTCATTCAGGTAATGAGTCTCAATGAAGTCACACAACTGGAAAAGAGAATGGGGAAGTTATTAGTCAGTTTTCCCACACCCTGTGGCAAATGATTTCCTTCACATACCCCCAGGATTTCCAGTACTCACGTGGGGGTCATTTTTGTCAGTGGCCAGTTTATGCAGTTCCAGTAGTGACTGATTCACACTTTTTTCCAAGTGTAATGCACACTCCATTGCGTTCAGCCCGCTTTCCCAGTCATCACGGTCTGGTTTCTGAATAAAAGGAAGATACGTTAATCCATCTACAGTCTCTACCAACTAACCATCTAGTGGGCAATCACCATGCTTTGGCATGTCTGAGTTTCCTATTTAACATGCTTGCCCTGTTACTGTTCATCAACTCTGACAGGCCTAAAAAGCCCAAGTCCAGAGTGCCAGCACTGTATACTTAAGGACATCTGCGGATCTAGATGATCTCTTGCTCACCTTGATATCCTGCAGGAAGATTCTGCCGCCTCGCTGGTTCTGTAGCTTCATCAGTTTCTCAGCGTGCTCCCTCTCCTCATGAGATTGGTGAAGAAAGTATTTGGCAAAGTTCTTCAAAGCCACATCATCCCGGTCAAAGTAGTAAGACTGAAAGCGTAACATAGACATGTTAAGGAAACAGAAAGGCAGCTGCATTCAGCTGTAGGTAGTAAAGGCTGTCTGCCACCCTAGCCTACCTTTCTTTCTCAAAACACAGCAAGAAAGGTGGAGACGGAGGGTTGATGTGGATTAAACCCAACAGTAATGTTTACTTCCATTCTGAAATATAAAGTTGAACTTGATCCTTCCAAAACCTTTACTTTATCATGGGAATTGCTTCAGCATGATATCCTATGCCCCTGTATCACTGCAGAGGAAATTCCTCAAGGCAGTACTAAGTAGGCAGTCTGAAGGGGTGGGTGCGGAGTATTCACCTGCACTCCTAGTCCATTTTCCTTCTCCTGGCTGACTAATCATGCTGAAACGCTCTCAAGCCTGCAACTGCACACTATAGACTTAAACCACCAACCAAGTGGTAAGTGTGGGTAATATTTTAGCATATTAAGAGCAAGCTTTAGGCTGGGTGTGGTGGTGCGTGCCTTTAATCTGAACACTCAGAGGCAAAGGTAGGCAGACTGCTGTAAATTCGAGGCCATCCTGAGACTACATAGTGAATTCCTGGTCAGCCTGGGCTAAAGCAAGACCCTACCTCGGAAAACCATTAAAAAAAAAAAAAAAGTGGGTAGGGGGAAGCTTTGCTTTTGTTTTAGACATTCATTGTATTTGGGTGTTCCCAAAAGGGAATGGCAGCCGCATAAATTCAGGCCTGTTTCATATCGGTTACATTCTTATTTTTGGATAATTCACACAATCATCATTTCTAAGGATGACTCCCAACACACCGCCAACAACGAGTTTTCAGAAACTACAGACCACCATATAGAAAACTTTCTTGCCCAGTTGGTCTCGGTGGGCTTTACCCAAGAACTTCCACTTCGGCGAGGCACAACTCGGGCACACAAAGGACAAATAAGTGTCCGCGAGGCTCAGGGTCAGCTGACACCGACTACAGAACGGTAAGATTCCCAGAGATATTGCCTCAATACAAGTGCGACTCAGTGATAAGGTACACAAGAGAGGTGGAGTCGGCAGCTCACGAAGGGGTCGGGATCAGCTCCCATGAGATAAGCCACTCTGCACCAGCCCCAAGGTGGCTAGCAATTCGACACCATTATCCGGCAGGCCCCGCCACACTCTTAACAGAGATGGGAGCTGGGTAACTAAGCCGAGGAGCCTCCGGGCCACGTGATCGGAGGTGGAGGTGCAGAAGCGCACCCGCAGGGTTGAGAGGACCAGCTGACGGTGGTGCAACCCAGCGTCTGGTCTAAGCCGGAGCGCTCCCAGGGAACCGCAGCAAGAGACAAACGGCCCGGAGGCGGGGAAGCCCGAGGCTTGGCCACACCCCTGAACCGCCCAGGCCCCGGCCAGGCCCAGGGAAGCCGAGCCCCGCCCGCGCTCACCATGGACAGATAGACGTAGGAGGCGTACAGCTCCAGGTTGATCTGGCGGTTGATGGCAGCCTCGGAGTCCTGGTGGTAGTTCTGGCGCACCTGCGAGGGGGACGTGGTGGTCATGGCGGAGGCTAGACGAGCGGTGCTGGAGCTGCTGCGGCGGAGGTCTTGGGTGATCCAAGGACGCTGCGAGGAGGTGGTGGCGAAGGGCTCTGACTGTGAGCGGCCGGCTGAGGGTGCGGGTTCGAGCGCCGGGTTCCGTTCAAGCACTGTTGAAGCAGGAAACCTCGGCGACTCTCGGCGAAGAACGTCTGGCGCAGGTGGCCAGCGGGGCCTCTCTTATAGCCGGAGCCCGCGTCAGGCGCACCCTGACCAATCAGGGCCGCGGACCGCCGAGCCCCGCCCCTTCCGGTGGGCGGGCGCGTGGCCGCGGACCCTCGGGACTCACAGGGGCGCGCGCGCGCGGGAGTCGGGGCGCGGGTGCCCGCCGCCTGTGCGCGCTGCGCTGTGTGTGAGTGAGTGTGCGCGGCGGGCGGCGTAGACGTTCCTGGCCACGGGCGTCGCTGTGCTCGCGGGGCCCGTTTAGTGGAGTTAGAGGGAAGACCCACCTGGACCCCCGACCCCAGCGCCATCGGGGCTTTGGCACCCATGGGGGTAGAGACCTGGGGAGGGGGAGATTGATCTCGTCCCAAAGCAGCACCCCAGGCTCTTGGCCCACAGCATGTTGTTAAAAATCGTGGCATACCCGAGGCTGTTAGTTCCTAATGCAAATTGGAAAATGGAAACCAGGGCCGTAGGTGGCTGAATGAGTCAGAAGCTGCCCTGGGACAACGTGCACGTTCTTTCCTTCCAGAGGGAGCTTAAATTAGGAGGAAGAGTGGAGACCCACGGGCCGGTTTCGGGTCTGGCTCGAGCGACATGGCAGACGTGAAAGCCAACATGGCTTCCTGTGCAGTTGATGCAACGAAGGCAGAGAGAGGGCCTTTCCCAGGAGAGGGACCGCCTCCCATCACGGGGCTGAGCCACCTGGGTTTCTTCTGCGAAAGTCCCTGGCGACGCTTAAAATTAAGATCTCTGGGTTAGCAAACAGGAGAGGCGACTCAGTTTAGGATGCTGATGCTGAGCCTGTTTGAAAATGGCCTCTTATCTTGCTCAGTGACTTTGGGGTTGTCCTTGGGGAAGAGCTGATAGGGTTGAGTGACAGATGACAGGTGTACGAAAACTTGGAGGGGCAAGGCCACTGTGTGTGGTGGTTGGCAGCGTGTTACAGGCCCAAAGTGAGTGTGAGTATGTAGTTTGCAGAACTGGAGGTAAGCCACTGCTTCTAGCTAGGCCTCGTTGTCCCCGTCTGCTCTTCTCAGTCCAGTCTTCTGACACAGATGGGAGACATAAGACCTTTTTCAGGTTACCTACAAATGTGCGACTGGAAGCTAGACCTGCAAACTTACTTTTTGTCTGTTTTGCTTTTTCATTTTTTTTTATTTTTTATACAGGTTCACTGTACAGCCAAGGCGAGGCTGGAACTGTGAAACCAAGGCTCATACCAGCCTTCTGTTGCAGGTTCCTGAGTGCCAGGATTGCAGGCCCAATCTCGCTCTCATTTTAAAGAAATTCTTCTAAAACATTAAAAACAAATTACTGGTGGAATTATGGTGATTCCTCTTAGGTCTTTATTCATTTTTTAAGAAAAACAATGGTTACTTTAAGGAGGGAGATTTTAGGAAGCAATAGCTACAAAGTAAGCAGCATGCTGTGGCTGCTGGATAAGGGGTGCCTTACATAGTTAGGGATTCTAAGTGATATGGAGCCAAATTTGGTGAAAACATTTCAGTTGGAAGGTGCCATGGAAGAGGAAGATGGGGAAGGAAATTCTAAGCAGAAGGAATAGCCTATGCAAAGGTATAGGGGCATGGAAATGCATGACCTCTTCAGGGTTCCCTATGGAACTATACTGGTGTGGGAAGAGTAGAATATAGGGATAAGGGGAGATTGGTATGCCATAAAAAGTGGTTAATCTTTATCCTGAAGACAATAAGGAGATACTGTATTGATTTTTTTTTTTTTTTTAGGAACTTTGCCCCAAATCAACAGAAAAACTATTAGGAGTCCAGCAAAGTTATCAGATGTAAGATACAAAGCTTTCTTGTATCACAGTAACCACCAGTTAGAAAATCAAAGAGAAGCATGAAAGCATTCTTTTCTTTTACCTTAGCAACAGGTACTTGAAGTGCCTACTAATAAAGTTAACAGATGTAGGAAGAAAACTATCCATGCTCTCTCCTGGACTCAAGATGGAACAAAAGAGGACTGGAGAGATGGCTTAGCAGTTAAGGCACATGCCTGTGAAGCCTAAGGACCCCGGTTCAATTCTCCAGGTCCCATGTAAGCCAGATGCACAAGGGGTGCACATGCCTGGAGTTCGTTTGCAGTGGCTAGAGGCCCTTGCGTGCCCATTCTCCCTCTCCCTCTCCCTCTTTCCCTCTCTCTGTCTCTAATAAATAAATAAAAATAAAATCTTTAAAAAAGAAAAAGAGCAGGCTGGATGTGGTGGCTCATGCCTTTAATCCCAGCACTCGGGAGGCAGAGTGGGAGTGGGAAGATTTCTATGAGTTCAAGGCCACCTTGAGATTACATCATGAATTCCAGGTCAGACTGGGCTAGCGTGAGACCTTACCTCAAAAAACCAAAAAAAAAAAAAAAAAAACAGCTAGTGTAATTAAAGAGGTGTCATCTTCCTAAATTAAATGGTCAGCCTCCATTTTATAAAGATGCCAGCTCTCTCCCACCTGTACATTCAGGCAATTTCCATAAAATGCAGTGTTTTCTTGGTGGTGGTGGGGAACTGGAAGAAATGGTTCTCAAGTCCATTTAGAGTCAATGACTAGACATTTGAAGAAATAAAGACTATGAAGGAGGTTTTGCTTTGCTGATATCTATCTGTCTGTTTGTCTGTCTGTCTGTCTATCTATCTCTATCATCTGCCTACCTACCATCTACAATAAAGCATATTACTGGCCCAGGAAGATGAGATCAACAACAAAATAGTTCTACCCACTTATGTATGGGAACTTGGTATATGCTAAAGCCATGTTCTAAATTAGGGAAGAAAGAATGGGTAATGCTGAAATAATTGATGGTCATGTGAAAAAATCATTCTGTGTTCAAAAATCCATTCCAGATTTTAAAAAAAAAAAAAAAAAAAAAACACTTAAAAACCTGCCTAGCTCACGCCTTTAATCACAGCACTTGGGAGGCAGGGGTAGGAGGATCGCCATGAGTTCAAGGTCACCCTGAGACTACATAGTGAGTTCCAGGTCAGCCTGGGCTACAGTGAGACCCTACCTCGAAAAGAAAAAAAAAAAAAAAAAAAAAAAAAAAAATCCCTGTAAGTTTTGAGAAGAATATATAGATTATCTAAATTTGGGATAGGAAGTGTCCTTTTTGAGGCTGTCAGAAGTTGGCAGATTTGACTATTTAAAAATGAAAATTTTAAGATGAAACATTTTAAACAAGATTGAAATAGAAATGACATTCTGAAATGATATAAAACCATAATATATAATTATATACTTTTTTTTTTTCAGGGCAGGGATGGAGCTCATGGCTGGAGTATACTACACAAGCACTCTCACTGAGAAGCACCTTCAGTCTAGTATTTTTTTCTTTGTTTTGGAGATGGGGGTCTCACTTGTTGCCCATGCTAACCTCAGAATGTCTAGGCTGGTACAGTCCTCCTGCCTAGGCCTCTCCCTAATGCAGAGCTACAGGCCCACTTCAGTAAGTTATATCATATACGTGTTAATCATGCCCTTTTATTGGTGGGGGTGTATGTGTTGTGTTTGTGTCCATGGTGTGTGCGCATGCAGGTGTGTGCATGTCGTGGCCCACATGTGGAGGTCAGAGAACAACTTTTGGTTTGATCTTTACCTTCCACCTCCTTTGAGACAGGGTCTTGCATCGTTTACCACTGCTTTCACCAGGGTATCTGGCCTCCAGCTTTTGGTGCATTTTCCTGTCCCTCCCATCTAATCTGTAAGCTGGCTGGAATTACAAACCCCTTCCACAGCATCAAGTTAAAAAATATTTATTTATTTGAGAGAGATAGAGAAAGAGGAAGAGGCAGATAAGAGAGAGAGAGAGAATGGGTGTGTCAGGGTCTCTAGCCACTGCAAATGAACTCCAGATCCCAGGATTTAGGAGGCAGAGGTAAGAGGATCTTTGTGAGTTCAAGGCCAGCCTGGGACTACATAGTGAATTCCAGGTCAGCCTGGATTAGATTTTTACCCTACCTTGAAAAACAAAAGGAAACAAAATTTAAAAATAACTCATTGGCCAGTTATGCCCTACTTTTATGTGGGTACTGGGGAATCAAACCTGTTCCTTAGATTTCACAGGCAAGTGCTTTAACCACTAAGCCTATCTCTCCAGCCTTCCCCCCCCCACCTTTAATGTGGATTCTGGGTTTCTGAACTAGGAATTCATGCTTGCTCAACAAACACTTTGCTACTGAGCCATCTCCCTAGCCCCATCATACCCCACCCAGGTAGGGTTTCACTCTATCCCAGGCTGACCTGGAACTCACTCTGATATACCAAGGCTTGCCCTGAACTCACAGCAGTCCTCTTAACCTCAGTGCTGGGATTAAAGGTGTGCACCGTCACCCAGGCTCCCAATCACACCTTGTTATAAGGACTGTTTGGTTTTCTTCCCAACTACTGGAAACTGTGAGCTCCAGGCAGGAAAGCATTGCTTCTATCTTTGTTCCAGCCTTTGGAAGGTGCTTGTTACTTAGTACCCTCTGTGGCATGTACAGATGTCTGCATCACTGAGTGTGGAGGAGAGATACAAGTCAGACAAGAGGGCAGGGTACCATGTGGAAGGTAACTCGTTCTCAAAGAGCAGGAGAGACAGACAGCAGAGTTGAGAGATATAGAGAAGATGGGACAGAGAAGATGAGGTGAAATTTTGGACATTGTGGGGGTTAGGAGATGGAGAATGGGTTAGAGAGATCCCCAGTTTTCTAGCCTGGGGCTTGCTGCTGCCATTTGCTGAACCAGGAGGTGGAGATGAAATGGAGGTTTGGAAGAAAGCTGTGAAGAAAGGCTAGTTTGGTTTTGGACTGAATGTGTTGAGTCTTTGGGGCCACTAGGAGACCCAGGTGGACTGGCATAAAGTCAGACCCACTGGAAAGAAGGCTGTCTGTTGCAGAAAGTAAGCTGTAAGAATCAGTATTGGTTCCATGCTTGTTAAAGCACTCGGGAGGCATAGGAGGATAGCTGTACCCTGAGACTACATAGTTAACAGGTCAGCCTGGACCAGAGTGAGACCCTACCTCGAAAAACAAAACAAAACAAAAAAATCAGGCTGTTAAACACATCTATAGCAGTGCTGAACAGAAGAAAGGGGCACTGGAAAGAGTGTGTGTCCACCTTTGGGAACACTGGGTGTCATAACTACCAGCTCCAAGCCTGTATGTCTTTCTGAAGATGTGGCCTGGTCTTTGGACCTTTGTTGAC